>JASANC010005802.1:0-187255 GCA_030248135.1 Theristus sp. LFF4_11 | reverse complement strand
ATTGCATAATCTTGAGCCAGACCTTGAGTAATTACTCGAAGGGCTGTGCCTCATACTCTGTACTTTGCGGCTTGCCTTTTTCTGCCTGCGGCATCGCCTCACAGACGTCCTTCGCGTTATGAAGGTTTTGGCCTCTCGGTTTGGATAGCCTGGAGTCACTGATGGAAACTTGATTGATCACTATGTTGTCGTTATGGACTCTCTGACGTTTCTTTCTACCATACCGCTGTCCAGAATCACAAATCACTAAATAATCAACGACTGTTGTTGTAACTTACAGTTTTACAGATTTGGCGAGACCGTCAGGTCGCTCGCCCAGGCGTTGCTGCTACGTTTAGCAATGACTTTAAATAAAATTGCGTGGTCCGCGATTTACCCATGCACGATTGTTCAGTTCAGACCGCGATTTGTTGTTCTTGTTGTTGTTGTTGTTGTTGTTGTTGTTGGATTTTTAGGCGATGGCTAACCCAGAGAAGCGTACAGAACGCCATTGAGTAGAACGCCGCATCGAGTTTCACACTAGGTAAGTGCCTATACACACCCTCCGGCAGGGCTCCGATCCCCGAGCCCACAGACAAGAGTCTAACGCACACGCACTACCAGTTACCACCAGGCCACGAGGGCGATTGTGCAGACCGCGATCTCTCAGGCCACAGTAATAGTCTGGGCGCGATTATCGGGCCGCGATTGTACGACGGACGCCGGAAGGAGTTTCTTTCCTTCCGCGAAATGAAATAGATAATTGAACGTTTGATTTCCATTTCAGTAGACGTATTCGGTGGTTCGCAGGTGGACGCAAAAGGCAGCCACCCATTGTGGCTGGCAACACCCGAATGTCTGGTTACAGCCAATCGAGTCTCGTTTCTCGTCGTTGATGGACGCCACAGACGAGGCTGATTTGATGACGGCATCGTCTGGCTGGAACTGATCTCTCCGATATCGACGGTGCACGAGACAACAAATCACGGTGACACGGACAAAGCAGATAGCTCGGTGAGAGCACCTGGCTTTATCAGTAGATTACCTCAGCTCACTTCTTTTAGCACGGCTTTGTGCAGTCACATATTCTGCCGAGCAAACAACGCGGCGTTTTTCACAACGCATTAGACGCACTGAATAGGAACACTCGTTTTCATATGCCACTGATCATGCACAAGAAACATGCACCAAAATTATGCTGCGTTTTAGAGCACTCAAAATTCAGATGTCTTTTGTGGTGGTTCCCTTGAAAATCAATCACTATACCTATCTACGTACAAGATTTCTTGCAGCAACGTGACGCGCTCGCAAGCACAGACTCGACAACAACACTGGTATTGTCGTCCTCTGCAAGCTTGGCAATGGTGCGTGCTGACACGAGCACACCAACTGCTGCTGCTGTCACAGCGGACGTGCGCCAAGTGCTGCACCAGCTCGTTGATCAGGTTGTCCCGTTTATTCAATCGAACTGGTTTATTTGCTGACCATCGTATTATCATAGGCAGTGTTTTTGAATGGAGAACAATTTCTGTGATTTCAAACGCACCACTTGGTGAGATGCAGTGAGCGACGCTGATTGGCGCGCTCGTCCAACAACACGACAGTCGTGCAGCGACCTCATCAATCGACTGACACACCAGCCAGCAACTTGTCTCGACTGTGCTGCTGCTGTTGCTTGATTGCGTTGCTTGCGACTGCAGGTGGCCGTGCTGACGGCCGACTCGTGCAACGGCAGTCACGCGGAGACAGCGTCAGCCAAGATCAGTCCACCGTGCTCAGACTTGGGCACCACGGGCTCCGCAGCAGGCGCCCGCGACGGCACCCGAGGCCTCCCATCGCCGGCGTCGCCGACCTCCTCTGATATTGAGCTGATTTCCACGCCAACCTGCGACACGCTCTCCGAGCGAAGCTCACGCTCGGGCGTCATGATCGATTGGCATAATCTGCTCGAAGCATATTGGTTGGTGTTGGTGTTGGTGGCATTTAGTGCAGCACGCTTATTGGTCTTGCTCTGCGACTGTGTTACAAATTCAATTAGTTGATTCAAGTTTGGTAAATTAGCTGTTGCTTGCGTATGATGGGAATCTACGGTGTGGTGGTGTGGGTGTGGTGGTGACCACTGTGACGCCACTTTCATTGGCACCGATGACCCATCAGTGTTTACGTTTACCAGTGGATGTTCAGTTGAAGATGTGTTGAAATGAAAGTGCACCTCTGCCAGTGGATGGCTCGTGTGTTGGCAGTGTTGTTTTGTCGGTGTGCCTTGTGCAGCGTCTTTTTTCGCATCCAGCACGTGGCCGCGAGCAAGCGGCCGCCTCGCTGGCGACATCGCCACTGCAGCACGACAAGGACGCACGAATGTACCATCTGGCACAACTGTTGGAATCGAGAGAGCTGAAACTGATCGAGTTGTCACGCGAGAACATGCGACTCAGCGAGGAGAATGACGAACTGCAACGAATCAGCAATGCGCACGCGCTGTGTCAGTCCGACAAACAGGCGATGCCGCAGTTGCAGCAGAAATACGCAAATGTGTGCCAGGTCAGCGGAGTATACCCGGCCACACCAAGCAAAGCTGCAGTGCAGCGTTGTCAGTTAATGCACATCACACACGTTTCGCTCATTCACAACACGGTTATAATTTTATTCATCATCATTTATTTATTCATCACCCATCTAACAAATGTTCGGTTGCTGCGCCCTCCTCACCTTTGACTCCTCAACCACTGCCACAATAACATCTGCTCATTTATTTTTTAGGAACGAGATGCGTTGCGCAAGAAGCTCGAGTCAACGCTTCGCCGAGCACACTTCTGTGACGTAAGCTCAAACACCTTTTCACTTGGTCACTTACGAATTGAAAATTTGTCGCCAAATTTCAGACGTACCGCTCAACAGATGCAACGGATCGTTCAGGAGAAGGACGAACAGATCAATTGGGCTTGGTCGTTGAGGGTGATCGACTGTCGAAGCTGGAACTGAAGCACAGCAACATTATTAAAAAGCTGCGCCAAAAAGAGAAAGACACGGAAAAACAGATGGAAACACTCCGGTACGGTGAATATGGTGGTTAAATTAGCTTTAAAAATTGAAATCTGGTGGAACATGAACATGAATTTTTTTTTACTTTAGCGCTAAGCTAAATGAAATTGACGATTTGAAATCGAAACTGAAAGAGAGAGACGCACAAGAGTTACAATATGACGGTGAGTGACTGTTTAAAAAGAGGTGTTACCTATGTATGTATTTCGGTTAAGTTGAGTTGTCAAGAAGAATGGCTTTCAGACGCAGTTACTCAGTTGAAAGCAACGGTTACAAAACTGGAGAAACGTGTGAAATCGCTCGACAGCCAAGTGTCCGAGTTAGATGCGAAGAACAAAAGCCTGCAGAACAATTTAGATAGCGCCTACAAGTTAGTTTCGCTGTTGTCATCAAGGTTTGTCACCCATTAAACAATAAATAGTACAAATTTCAGACAAATCAGCGAACTACAGCGAGAGAAGGCAGTCTATGAGACGGATATGCAGGTCGGCGTTTCAATGTCTTCCAACAAAGTGGTCTCTCTGCGACGAATCTCGTGAACTCAGAAGTTTTGCAGACCCTGAAAGAAGCAGCGTCCGCGTCGCGTGAGGGTGAGTTGGCGACGGAGACGGAGCAGCTGCGACGCATGCTGGTCGAGGAGAAAGAGAGTGCTCGCCAACAAGTGCACCAGCTGACGCGCACGATCGACGAGCACGAGGACGAGGCCGCCAGGCGCGAGCGCTCCTTGCGCTGGGAGACACACCAGCTGCACCGGGTGAACTAGGTCTCGCTTAAACTGGCCGCTGTTCACAGACTTTGACTTACAGCAAGGAAAACGGTTGCATACATCGGGCTTGGTTGAAATCAAACACCAATCTGGCGAAATATGTCCAGCAACTCGGGCCCCCTTTTTCATTCATTTGAAAGCTCTGTATAAAACAAGAAGGGTTTAAACGAACATACTGCACGTGCACACTGGTTCTTTTGTGCTACGGAGTTGCTGCGCGAGTTGCGTCAATTTCGTACGCTATCCTAGTACGCAATTTAGTGGACATGATCACTGTGTGGACGTGTGTGAGCGTCAAGAATGGTTTTCACCCATTTCACGTTCGACCCAGTAAATGTTTTTGACGATCGAGTCAAGCTGTATTCAATGCAAAGTGGACTTTTCATGGTTGTTTGTTTTTTCTTCAGAAACTCGAAGACTCCGAACTGCGCAACCAAGAACTGTCGGATGGTATCAGCGCTGGTCGGTTTGGTGGACATTCTTCGTTGGTACTTTGTTGTTGTTCTGACGGTGCAGCAGCACAATAGTTGTGTTCTTTTACAGCAACACAGCCACTACTCCGGCAAATTGACAGTCTGCAGACGTCGTTTGCGGTGCAACAGGCAAACTGGGAACGATTGGAGCAGTCACTCTATGAGCGGCTCAGTTGGTCATCTTCTGGCCGTTCTTTTCTCAACACACCATACCATGCTTTGCTACACACTCAACACAACAAAGCGCAGGCGACAGCGACCGAAAGCTAACGGTGGCCGCAGAGAAGGAGCGCGAGCAGAGCGGCCAATTGCTGGCAGCTGAACGCGACCAGAAGCAGCTGCGCGCACAGTTGCACTCGGCACACGCTGAGCTCGAGCGCACGCGACAGCTGTTGCACACTGCTGAACACGCAAAACGAGAGATTGCTGAACTGAAACTGAAGTCTGTGCCTTTCTAGCTTAGCTTTCCCGAAACCTGAACCTACCAAACTCCGGGGGGTTGGTGAAACGGGTGCACGGACGGAGGGCAGCCTCCAAGCACCGCTCTGTCCTGGCCGGGGACCCGATGTTGTGTCCGACAAGTCTGTGGTCTAGAAGTCCTTTGCATCCATCTAAAACAACTCACTGGAAACATTGTCTGTCAGATTCCAACACGAAATGGAGTCGGAGCGTGATTTGCACCGACGCGCTGTCGACGATCTGCACAAAGAGAAGGAGCTGCTCTCTGTGCAGTTCGACTTCGAACGCAATCAAGTCAAACTCGATTTCCAGCGTCAAGTCGAGCAACTGCAAGCTGACATTGCCGAAAAGGTTGTTACTTTTTCTTTATTCTTGAGCGTTTTTTTATATGGCCATTTTTGAAATGAAAAAATGCTGTTGACTGGTCCAGGAGCAGAGTGTGCAGTCACTGCGTGAACAACTGATTGAACAACAACTCAACAACACGCAGCAACAGTCAGCCTCCGGTTCGGCAATGCCACAACGCAAAACGGTGTCGCCCTCCCCGACGGCGGTCAGTTTACGGCCAGGGGGTTGCCGCTGAGACCGGAGTTTTTTGACGCGGTTACATTTGAAAGATAATGGAGGGCTATATGGGGCGCTGAACACAATAGAGCGGTTACCACTGGATGACTCAGGGTCAAATTTCAGTTTAGGCCTGTCAGATTGGGTGTATCTTGTTTTGGTTCTGCAATCGTCCCGTAACTGTCAAATTTGTGCACTGCTCAAATAGAAGAAGCAAGCGAACAATACGCGTTCAGGAGGACGCTGAGAGCGACGACCTGTGGCTGCTGTCCGGGGCAGCAAGCAGCAATTTGTCCACGATGCTCGAACGCCTGCGTCATCGAATACACCAGCGGGACGCTGAAATGGCCATTTTGAAGGTGTGTTGTGTCGTGGCGTGGTGCGGGTGCGACATTTTGTTCTAGCACTCGCTGGGCATTCATATTTTACTGATTCACATGATCAGGACGACCTCCGCGGCATTCAGTCGAGCCGTGACCATGCAATGGCGCAGTTGGCAGAGGCGCGTGCGCAGATGCACAATCTACAAGAACACGCCGACGCAACCAGCGAACTCGTCGAGCAGTTCAAGGCTGGCTGTTTACAACCGGCAATCTTTTTCGATTGAGGATAAAATTGAATTTGTTTTGTACTGTTGTAATAACTGTTCACGTGCCAATTGCAGGATTTGAACGAACGCCACCAGGCGCTGCTGCAGATGTACGGCGAGAAGGTGGAGCAGAACGAAGAGCTCAGACTCGATCTTGACGATGTGAAGAGCGTCCTCAGACAACAGGTATTCATTTGTGTCTGTCGAGTTTAGCTGTCATTTTCTTTATAGTTTTATTGAATTATTTTTGTTTTTCAGTTTGAAGTGCTCGCGGACACTTCGGGTAACGGTGATAAATTAGAAGTCGCGTGAATTATTACATCTGTGATGTATATCTCACTAACAAACTTAATGTGCTACTCCTAACTGAAAAGGTTCCTTTTTACTGTTATAAAATATTTCACAAACATTTTTACGGGAGATTTCTGACATATTTCAAATCCTTGTTTTTTATGGTTCTGCTTCATTTTGATGTTCGGAACAGTTTCCTTTGTTTTGTGCTGGCCTAGTGGCCTGTACTGACTGTGACGTTGTTGGGTTGTCTGTGCACTAGTTGTGCCTTGCTGACTGACGTATTTATTACTTTGGTGTGGTGTTTTTAATTTTTAATTGATTTTGTTACAAACGATGCAACTCATGCATCTAGCATTCCTCCACATTTTGCAGCTTTGATGTATAAACGGTCTGTCCTGTCACAGTTTTATGAGTTTGAAGATATCTTCGACTAAAGCAGTTTATTTTAAAAACACAAAGCGATTACGCAAAATATTCGTATGCAGCGAGTATCACAGAGCACAAATATGCTGAAAAGAAAAAGTGCCTTCGAGTATAATATTGAAAATGTCTAAACAAAAGTTGATCATGGATGACTGTCGATTTCAGTGTTTCAGCGATGCTTTTTTTGTACAGTAATATCGTTTGCGTTTTGTAACTGCGCACATTGCATCGTTGCGAACTGTCAAGCGTTGACGATCACATCGAGACAGCTGCCGTCGTCGAGCTGTGTGAAGCCGGGCAGACACTGGCATCGGTAGCTGCCAGGCGTGTTCACACAGAGGGCGCCCTTGCCGCAGTGTGCCTTGCGTGTCGCGGTCGTCTCGTTCCACACACACTCGTCCTCATCGAAGCACTGCTCGCCGTTGCCGACGAATCCCGGCTTGCACGCGCAACGCCGCTCAAACTTTGCATTGGTGCAGGTGGCATTCGCGTGGCACGGCCGTTCTGCGCAGAAGTCCATGTCGGCACACTGCGCGCAGCAGCCGTCGGGCGGCGTCTGCTGCTGTGCGCGCGCACAGGCCGGCGGCGGGCACGAGGCAGCCTTGCGCACTTGGCAGCTGGCGATGCCGTCGGTGCACTCGCAACGCACGCACCGCTGCGGCCAGAACACGGCGCCGTCGTCGTGCCATTCGTCTGCGAACGCGCATGCTGCACTCACGTTGCACGCTTGCTCACATTGCACTCAACGAAATTTAGCTGTCCCCCATGAAAACGCGTGTGTCTCCCACAATATCAATCACACATGGCAATCTATTACCAGCTACCGTTTCTCAAATGAACCCAACGTTAAACATGATTTGTTTTTCTATTGCGGCAGCTTTTGTTGTAGCTCGCTTATTCTGGTCTCGCGCGCTGATTAGCTAAGTCCGCTGTGAACACTGAGAAGCATTGTAAACTCAACAGCGTACTGAACAAACTGTTTGTGTGGCGCACGAATGTAACCAATCACTGATGTTTCTTCATGGACTGCCATTCCTCAAGCACTTACTGTCTCTGTGGCAGCGCTTGCCGGTGTTCTGCTTGCATTCGGGGCAGCATTTTCCTTGGATGTGCACTGGATGGGCGCAGTCGAGTGGGGGGCACCCGATTGGCCTGCAGTCTGCTTCGCCGAGGATACACAGACACTCGGTGCAGTTCACGGAGTTTGTCCATTTGTCACCGCTCGCCATCGTCAGGGGACCGATCTGGAAAAGTTTGTAAAAATTGGTGACCTTGCTGATCGTGCATGCATGCATGCGTCTCCATTGGTGTGTGAACAATGCGGTCGCGCTCTTCAACTATTCTTTTTGTACTTGGCGCGTCGGACAGAAAACGATGACAGAAAGTATGTGTTGCAAAGTGTTATCAATTGACGAGAAGTGGCTCTGAAAAAGTTCTCTGCGCAAATTGGCGTTAAAAACGCATGTCAGCTGCCTCAAAACACAGGTGTATCGCAAGTTGACATTGTCGTTGGCGTGTTCAGTAGCAAGCCGTTTTTTCGTGAAATAAAATGGATGGATTTTTGAGAACATACCCGGCATCCACGCTGGTGCAGTTGCACGTCCTTCAACCGTTGTTCATAGCTGCGTACGACCTCGCGCCAGTGCTTGAACTGCTGCTCGAGATACCCGACTTTGTGCTTCAGATAGGTGACCTCCTGATGGATCTCGCTCTTAACCCTGCTCTTCGCCTGTTCATTCACTCTTGCGTCACCAAATTTGTTGTCCGTCTTCACTGCCAATGGTCTGTCGGTTCGACTGAACGAAAACTTTGGCTCTCCAGTTGGTGTTTCCACAATCAACGGCTCGTCACTGTGCTGCGCCGCATCTTGCTGCGTCTCCTTTGCGTTCTCGTTACTTTTGGCGAGGTCAAGTTTTATGAACGGCGGCTTTGCCTCGTCGTCAGCGGCAGTGAGCGTCAGTTTCGGACAGTGGCGCGTCACCTGCGAGCGTCGGTCAATCTCGAACTCGCGCAACGTGCCCACGAATCGCTGCTCGCCAGGCTGCGCCGTTTGGCCGATCAGAAACGTTGGCTGGCCGCGTGCCAGTTCGGCCAAGTCGAGGCCAGCCGTGCGTCCGGCGGCCACCTGGCGACAATCGACCACGATGAACAGGTGGGCGTCGTGGATCTCGACGATCACGCGATGCCAGGCGCCGTCGTCCACGGCAAGCTGACATGGTCGAAGTTCATTAGTGCTTCAATCAAGATTACTTCAAAGCAGCACGCTTTAATGCGTTTTTAATGCAATAAACAAAATACGAAATGAATTCAGATTCCAGATTTCCTGCATCAAGCGATATGCTCATCTTCATCGTTTTGAGTGTCCAGTCTTTCCGTAGCAGCCCAGAACACAAGCAAGCTATTCTTGTTGCGTCTCACGACTGACCGCTTCGACTGCGTCAATCGCCCTGAAATGGCCGTGCGTTGTGCGTGCCCTGACATTGATCCTGTCCGCGTGCGCATCACTGACCACCGTGAATGTCTCCGTGTTCAAACTCGTGTACGCACTGAACAACGGTCCACTCCTGTTGTTCGCTTGCACAAACTGCATCACAAGCGAGAAATTCTTTGCGCCCATCAGCTGGCCCATCTGCTTCGCGTGCGCTGGATTGATCAGGCGGCCTGCAAAGAAGGTTTTTTAAACAAGACCATTCCTCCAAATCGTATTGCTTTTCCTTCCTGAACGTCATTAGACAGCCAATTTATTGTCGATTCCATGCGACGCGAAATCAACAATTCTACACGAATGTTTGAATGCGATGAAAAACAACAAAACTCACGTGAATGGTCATTCTCAGTCAAATGAATGCCATCTGCGGACTTCATGGCCATTGGCTGGCTAAGTTGCACGCGACCAATCAGTAAAGTCGCCAAAAATAGTTTGGCATTCATGATAGTAAATCTGTGCTCTGCAAAACCAAACAAAACCACTTCTGTTCCCAATGGGAGTTTACAGTGGGTCTGTTCCAACAGATGAAGACACAAACAGTGAGAACAAATAGCTGGCAAAACACAGCGACGTTCAAGCCTTCAGGCTTTCAAAGCTGTAAACAACAAATGCTCTCACTTTCGGAACAGCTGTATGAGATGAATCAGACGGACTGGGGTGCCAGTGACGCAAAGTGTAGTTGGAACCCACACAAACAGGCCCACTAAATTAGCCAAAAATTGCGTCTAACAAGTTGAAACTTTTCAAGCAAAAAACCATAGCCGCGTAATTCGATGAGAAAGTTGCAATGGTTAGCAACATTGCGTTTTTTAACACATGACATTTGAATGGCACATTGAACCCGCAAGTTTTACAGCCTAAATTGTAAAAAACCTTAAGCAACAGAAGACGAAAGACCTGCCGGAAAACTGTGACTGAATTGAACTGCAGTTTAACTATACAGCCGTCATTACTGCCCACATCTGCTTATTGAGTCGTCTGACTTCGGTCTTCAAATACGCAAATCAAATCAGCGTGCAGAAAATTCGCTAAGACAGCCAGAAAAGAAAACCCTGAAGTCAACGGGGTGGCACGTGCGGAACAAAGCCATCAAGAGTGTGGTGCATTGAAGCAAACAAAACAAGAAACACGACACAACACGCGCAAAGCGAAAGCACGACCGAAAATACAAAAAAAACGCATCACATGATGCCCGTATTTGTGACTGGACGGTTACTGTCACCAGGGTTCGGCGTGCGAGTCCCGAGGAAAAACAAGGGAATTTTAAGATATAAACATTTACGTATAAGTATGTACATGCGTAAAACTTTTGAGTCTTGAGTTGCAATAATGCTAGTAGTTTTAATGAGACCTATCGAGTTTCGACTGTACGTTTCTTTTGTTCCAAGAGCCGTGTAAGTTCGGTCTGGTTGTTTCTGTGCGAGCCAGTATTCACTGGGGATTCTTGCCCGGCATCTACTTCGGACTGTGACGCCAACGACCGATGTCCGTGACCGGCGGGCGAAATACTCAAAGCCTGATGGAACCAACTCAGTTTCGCGGCAGTATCACTGCAGCAGCTTTGCTTTTGTGCGCAGGATGGCTGCAAAACACAGGCGCAAGTTCCAAAAGGCCGACTGAGACTTCGGGGGCATGATGAATGGGTGAAGAGCGTGTTGGAAAACGAGCGTACCGGGAGCAGCATAGACATTGCTTGCATATTAGCTGAGGCAGCCAGGCAAAACCGGCCATACTGTCACTGCCGCAATGCAACTCCAGCCAAGCTTTATTCACGGTTGTATCTAACCGTCTATGGCTTGTCGACTAAACCTTGCACTGCTTTGGTTGAATTGGTTCTGATCGAGTGTAACAACAGCAAACACGCACAAAAAACGTGGAGCTTCATGTGTGAAACGCTAAAATTAAACGGTCGCCTGATTGAGTGCTTACAATGCGTCCATATCACAACTCAAGGTTCAAGCAGTGCAGCAGCTAACTGAAAATTGCCAACCATGATCCAAAGAACTTTGTTTACTTGCTCTTGTTGGTGCTTTTCTAATTAGAACGCTCAAAATAGATAACGAATAACAACCAAGTAATGTGAAACACGTCGAATTCGTAAACGTCAAGTAATAGGCCTCACAGAGCGACAGGAAACAAGAAACCATGTGCTGAAGCCATAGCATCGTCATTTGGGCCGTAGACGCAAAATGAAGATAGTGAAAGAAACGAAACGTCGAAAACGAAACGAATAACTGAAAAGCAAAATGTGAAGACTGCAATGAAAAACGGAAGTCTTCTGTTCACGTCTCACTGATGAGCTGACGAACACTGCGGCCGGACGAAAATATCACAGCCGGACGGACAGGGTGGTCGAAAAATAATCGATCTGGGGTTTGTATTGATTTTACTTTTGCTTTGTTAAATTTGTTGTTTGTTAGATAAAAAATGAAAGTTGACAGATACAATGACTGTAAATATTTTCACCTAGCGGAAACCACGTCTGTGGTTTGACATGGAAAAACGTTTTCTGGTTACTTTTACGTCACCCTGTAAATGCTCCTCAGAAACACTGCAGCACTGATAATCACAAGCATGCATTCAGCCCACAAATGCGCCATTTGCCTGCATCACGTACATCCATCAGTGGCTGCCGCTATCTTTTGCTGCTTTTTGTCTCTTTCGGTCAGGCGGCCGAAAAATCCAATTTAGGAAGGGTTCGCAGATTTTTTCACACTTTCGAAAAACTACTGTATTTTGCTACTGGCGTTCCACTTTTTCCGGCAATCGAGAGACGCCAAGCGAGTTTCAACTGTGACAGCGGTTCCGTTTTTTTCCGAAGTCGATTTCACAGTTTCAATTATTCGTTTATGCTTTGTGACACTGACTAAAATTGTTTTTATGGTGCGTTCGGATGGAAAAAAGCAGTTTGAGCCGAGCAATAGATAGGAAATTAGAATTTGAGAATAGCAATCACATCGGTGATGTGACGTGAAATGGAATGGTATTTTTTTTAACGCTTACGAACTGCAACAATCAAGCACACACATCCACAGTGTGGCGCAAAAATAGCGGCAACGACTTTGAAGCGCCAAACAGCACCAAACGCTCAACCATTTCAGTTGAAATTTAGACCATATACAGACTAGTTTCAACTTTTAGGCATTTTGTAATTTTCAGGCGGAACGCCATGAAAGTGCAAAAATGTCGGGTTAAAAGCAAAAAAATGTTTTACGGATTTCAACACATTTTCGTGTATTGAGGTAAGGATGTTTAGTGAAAGTTTTTTCAACAAAATAACGCGCGCTGCGGCGCTTCGAAGTCGTGGCCACCACTTCTGCATCGCCTTGTAGTGTGACAGTTAGCTTCTTTCTGAGCATGACACTGGTACCCAGAACATTTTTATTGAATTTCTTTGTCGCCTTTCGGCCAATTCACAACTGACACATATGTCTCACTGTGCAGAAAATATGTTTCACTATGCACTAGGTTTTCTTGAAAACAAAACCTAATCAGTTTGTTCCTTATAATTTTTTCGAAAAATTTACAGACATTTGGAGTACGAGATATCGGTCGGTAATTATGCAAGTAAGGACACAGTTAGACACAAATACCCTTCAAAAAAGTCTTCAATGAACAAAATCGTGTGCACTACAGACTGAACGGCAGAACACCGGACGCCAAGCAATGCTCACCATCCAAGTGATGAGTGTTGTGCTGAAATGTTTGGTTGCCGAATCTTTTGACTGACGGGGCTGCGAAAATGTTAGATGTTTAAACAACAGTTGAAATGCCGATGGTAAAGAAGCTAAGGATGTCGCGCACCACGAAATCAAGAACACCACAACCGGTGTTGACCATCCCCCAGTTGAGCGTTGCCCCCATTCAACCTGACGATCGTTCTGCGTTTGCCATTTGACGCAAATCGACGCTTCACTCTCGCTTTTACCGACGACTTTCACATGGTTAGCTTGTGTTTCTGCAGCAAGTTTCAAAGTTTTAGTTTATTCTAATTTCCGCTTCACAGTACGAATGCTTCAACTTAGTTGAACCTGAACATCGGGGATGCACATGTTGATCGGGTGTTGGAGTTCGCGTAGTTTCATTAGCTGCTGAAGTATTCTTTGCGATTTTCAGATTTTCGGTTTTGTCTTGTTCGGTCTCTGAAATTTCGTTCCGTTTCATACATGTTTGGTTGGTGATTGCACGGTTTCAAACAAATTTTTTTCTTCCCAATTCCCACTGATTTTTGTTTCGCAATGCTTGATGCTCATTTTTTGAAACCCAATAACAACATGAACTTGAGATGTGTTGTTTTTTTAGTGCATTTTTTCGCATTTCAGCGGTCTGAGATCGACAATGAGGATGCAATATAATAAAAAAGTGAGTTTACAGAAAAAGCTGGTATTGGCAACAAAGAAGAGCACCTGTGTTGCTCGTTGCATCTGTGCAGATAGAACTCGAACGCTGCACCGTGCTGAAAACCAGGTGTTGATTGCAGAATGATGCGGCGAGACACTAATAAACCACCAAAACACAAGAATAAAAACAGCAAAAAGTTGGCCCATGGAGTCAAAACAGAACAAAAGGAACTGCAAACTTCTCGGCGGCGGTGTCTCTGTTGTCTGTTTGCCTTGCTTGCGAGTGCCGCTGGTCGCCGCGCCTTTGCCGCCGTGGCTTCGTCTGCACGGCGATTGTTCGCTGCTGTGCCCAGCGACGTCGTCCGTCCATCAAGTACGCTGAGAAAACACGATGCTCCACAAGCGACTGCTTGTCCTTTGGTGCGCCTGCATGCGCGAACAGAGCGGTACTTCTACCAAAAACCGCAAATCATTTGCTCCGTCAGTCAGAAATAAAAAAAACGCAAAAAACTTGATACGTCAAGTTTAAACCGTCTCATTCTTTTTGGAAAAAGCAATAACTTTTCATTTTTATTAATTTGAGAGCTGCGGTCTGAGAAAGGATGGTTCTTTCCATGTTTCCAACGCATGCCGATGCCACATGCGCGTGTGTTTTTTCGTAATGATGGTCTATACATTGCGCTGTAGGTGTTTCAAATTGTTTGAGCAGATCAAAATCTCATCACTGAAAAAAGCTGCGTTTTGTAGTGTTTTTTTTAAACGCCAGCGGTTGTCAATAAATTCGAGTCATACCGACACCGAGTGCACTTCCTGGCGACGACGGTGGCTCCAGCCGACAGCTGCAGCAGCCAAAACTTCGTTCAGATGCGGTTAACTGAGACATGATGAAAAAGCTACGAACTGTTGTTGTGTGAAAATATAGTCCCCAGACAACTTGTTGAAAATGACCTGCTGTTTGTCATGCTTTTTGTGAATTTATGTTTTGTTTCGTTGGTTCCACCCATTTTAATTGCCGGTTGCCACCGTGGTTTATGCAAAAAATACTTCAGGAAAATGTTGTAGCAATAACCGCAATCGATCACATTTGATTATGCAATTTTAACAATAAACAAAGAGATAAAAATAACCAAACAGACGCTTGTAATATCAGCATTATGTACAGGATTTGAAGAAAACGAAAAACACAAAAATGGAGTAAACAAGAAAACTTCAAAAAGATGCACATAGGACTTGTGATTGTTGTACAGCCCACTAACTGTTGTGTTAGCAGAGCAAAAATCCAAAGCATCATTCTACAGTAAATCACCGTGATACTGATTAAAATGGATTTTCAAGATCTCGAAAACATGCAAACCTGCAATCGTGGTCACACACGACTGGCGACTGAGTTTGCCATGGTGGACGCAGCTGCGGCGCGAATGGGCGACTTGCGTGGCGTCCGGCGCGGAGTGCTCTGGTGCAACGCAGAGAATGGCCGTGCTTCGGCAGTGGCGTCTGCGCGCGCGCACACCACACGGCGTGCCTTGATGTAGTCGGCAATCAGCAGCGTCAACTGCAGGATCGACGGCTTCGGCATTGAGAACGTCATTCGTTCTTTCGTCGGCTCGTCCGGGTGGTGATTTGCCGATGACGACCGGCTGACAGTCAGCATGAAGTCGTCGTGGTAGCCGCCGAACGAGAGGATCGATGCGAACGAGTACGAAGTGATCATGTCCTGCAGTGTGCCGAGCGCATGCTTCACACATTTTCAAAGAATACCAAAAACCCTGAACTAGACAACATACAAGGGCAGCTCAACACAGTGCGTGCCGTGCATTACCCTTGACACTGCATGCTAGCTGTCACGAACCAAGTTCTGTGCGTTCAGCAGGTGCACTCCGGCATCGTTGACCGCAATTCGCACTCGTTCGTCCTGTCGCCAGCGCATGGCACCGGTGAACTGGACAGCACCGAAGAACGGCCACCTCCGGAGCACACCCAGAATCACACGGGCGCAGTCGGCAGCCGTGGTGCCACGCATGTCACGCCAGCGGTTCGAGATGTTGCCACTGCAGATGGACACACACAATTTGCTCATTTCGTCACAAATCAACTATAAAAATTTGAATACTTGTACTACTACTGTATTCTTCATACCAAAAGAACTCACTGTAGCACTTGTCTCGTGCTCATTTGTAACAAGCGATCCGGATAGAATTTCGACAGCGCTTCGTTCAAGCGTTCGACGTCTCCATTCCTCCAGTCGCCCATTGTCATCTAAATTTTTTTTTAAATAAATGTTTGCTAGAAATTGCCTGCAACTGACATGCCTCAGCAAAAACACTCTTAAACATTTAAAGACATGAACAAAACAAAACGTGAAACCACAAATCTAGCTAATTGGCTGCCTCGAACGTGAATCCAGTTTTTTAACAAGCACAGCTCCTACCTGCGCAAACAACGCACACAACTCGTCGGCCAGCTCTGGACTGACTGGAATCGAGCCCGATTGCAGCGCAGTGGCAGTTTCGTGCACCATCAACGCGCGCTCCTTGTCCGTCTCGGAGGCGGCCAAATGCGGCCAATAGAAACGACGACGCATGTGGATGCGGATCATGCGGCCGGAAGGCACTCGGCCCGACTTGCTGCCGCCGCTGAGCTGCTGCTCCCACCGAGAGATCACGTCGCAAATCTGTGCCAGAGAACTTTGGGTGCATGTAACGTGATCGGAATTGCAATAAAACGTAGAGCACGCACCTTTTGCTTGCCATTCAACACCACCGACAAGGCAGCATCGTGCGGCTCGTCTGCGTGCAGCGCATAGCCGGCGTACATCGGTGCTCTGAGTGCAGCGCTGTTGCACAGCTGCGTGAGACACTCGGCGACGCTGCTGCTGCCGTCGAACGTCACCACAAGGAAGCGCCCGTCCGGCAGCCCCATGGCGAGCGAGTGCGGCAGCTGTGTGGCGCTGGGATTGCGCGTCAGCAGCGACGTCGTCTCGAGTTTACTTGGACGCTCGCAACGAGGCCCGCTGGCAAGACACCGGTCGAGGGCTTGCCGACAGAAAGACGCCATTGATGCCTCGTCACCGCTGCAACAGGGCACTGCCAGTGTTGACTTTGAATCAATCATATGAACAATTGAGAACCCTCTCAGCAGCTTCAAACGAGTGTTTCAAAGCACAAAATGCATTCACCCCATGCATGCCCATCTGGCCAAGTGTTTGCGCAACAACCACAGCAGGGCGTATTGTCCCGGAATGAACAACGACACTGCGAGCGCCAGTAATTTCCACGCGTGCAGGCCTGTCGCCATTGGGCAATTGCTGAGTCGAATTAGTTGAGCGATTAGTTCGTTCCTTAGATCGTCGTTTTTCAAGGCCTGCTGCAGCGTGTTCTGTGCGAGATCGATGTGGTACTGAATGGCAGACGGTTGCATGGCTACGGTGCTGAACAGGTGGCATGCCTGCGATACGGACGACATTCGCGTTTGCGTCGTGTGCAATCAAACATGCACCAAAACAAGCGCAACTTGTTGTTGTACCTTTGCTAACGCCAATGCGTCCTTTGCATTTTCCTCAGCCACAGTGACCATGGTTTGCTTTGGTGGCTGGTCAACAGTCGCAATAAGAACGTCGTCCCAAAGGGCACTTGCAGTGTCGCCACCGACAGACATCAGCCGCTGCAAAAAAACACGTGATACTGTGATTATTTTTAGATGTAACAATGTTACAATTTCACTATTTTACTTTTACATTATTTTCTATTACAACTTTACGTGACAAAAACTGCATTTTTAAGCGATACAAGCAATCAGTCCAATTTTAGATGAAAACTGCCTTTCACTAGACCTGCACGAGAATTTCGAAGGCCGTTCCGTATAGTTGACCGGAGTTGCTGGCGACACGCAGATGGTACAGCCAGCGTTCTTTGTCTTCCATCGTTGAAAACACCAGATAAACCGGCTGCTGATTGGTCAGCTGTATCGAGAGTGTGTTGTCGTGTCGGTCAGCACTGGCTGGCTGTGTTGCGCTGGTTGTCGTCGTTGCGCTCGTCATGCCCGCTGCACTGCCAAAGTGCCGATGACCGCCGTCATCCGAGCTCGAGTCGTCTGATGAGCGAACGGCCTCTTGAACGAGAGCGCCTTGGACACACAGCTGCGAGCTGCTCGACTGAAAGAATAAAAAACTGTTTTTGTTTTGACTGAAATGTTAATTGGTTTATAACCGATAGCAAACAATTTGTTTGGTCAACGGAGCTCATGTGATTCACAATGCACATTTTTGTGCAACCAATCAGTGTTTACGAAATGAATTAAAAAGCACAAAGTTTTTATACAACCAACATTTTGCGCGGGCGATTTGAGGAAGACGAGCTTGGTGCCGAACAAGGCCGCGTAGCAGCGTTTGTAGTGGCCACATTTCACTTTGGTCAGCCAGCCGCACACGTCTGCCTCGGAGGCGATGTCGCTGGCATTCGCCAATGTCTCATTGTTCTGTGCCTTGATCGCTCGGTTTAGCACTGAAAAGTAACAACAGTTCACTGTTTTTAAGTTTATGTTTGAGAGAGTAGATCTTGAAAAGCTTCAACCACCTTTGATCCATTCTTCAGTCACCGATTTCGATTCGCCCGTGAATCGATGTGTTGATGTCGCTGTTGTGATCTGAACAAAACATGACAAAAATCTTGAATCTTTATAAAAATTTTAAATTTTTAATGGCTGAAAGAGTGCAACAACATACCTCCAACCCGATGCCAGATTTGTTATCGATTTTTGTCACCGAACTTATGTCTGACAATGCCATTCGCACGAGCGGCTCTTTAAACTCGTCTTTCTGGAAAATTGAAAATTTTTATTAAAAAATGAATCAGAAAAAATCATATTACATTGTACTCGGACTTTCTGAAATAACTGAGAAAAAACAAACTTGAGATTTATACAGATTCAGTTCGCCGCCTTTCAGGGCGCACCAACGTCGTTTCAACGATTTCATTCGGTTGTCCGAAACGTTCATTAAATAGCCGCATTTTTCAATCTGAAAATTTACAAAAGATGACTTTGAAACTTTGAGTTGAGCTCATATGCTATGAGCCACTCGCAGTTCGTCTTGTTTGTCATTGAAACCAATCAGCGGCAGTCTAAAACGTATCATGCGGTAAGTCATTTATCACCCAGAATTTTTTTTCATCCTGCAAACTGCATTGCATTTTGCACTGCATCTTGCACTGCATCTTGCACTGCATCTTGCACTGCATCTTGCACTGCATCTTGCAGTGCGTCGTTAAATTTTTTTTCTGAATATGACTAAAAAAATTTTCAACACTGCAGTGCAATTTCCGATGCAGTGCAGTGCAGGATGCAAGAAAATCGTTCAGCGTGTACAGCCTGGGCCAACCTGGCACGGCTCGGCAATCAAGCTGATCTGCATGCCATTCTCCGACTCAACCACGTTCATCGGCCGATGTTGGAATGCGTCCGGAGGCACCGCGTAGTCGCCCTCCGCGTCCTCATCTGAGCTGCTGCCGAGTGTGTCCCGTGCCGAATTGGCCGCCCGACTGCGCTTGCTGCTGCTCGCCGGACACACGCGTGTTGCGGCGTAGTGGCTCACGGTGGGCACTGCAACGCAACCAAGCACGGTGCTTGCTGTAGGAATGCGCACACAGCAACTGACGACTGTCACTTTAGGAGCCCAGTCAATCAACCCAACCGCAAACGTGATATGAAAAAAGCAAAATAGTGCACGCGCACGCCAAACAAACGAAACTGACCGTTGGCGGCATGATGGCTGCTGCCCGAGCTGCGACAGTCGCCGCTGGTGCAGGGCTGTGGGGAGCTGTCGTTGGCGAGATCGTTCGACGATGGATCGGACACTTTCAAATGCCATTTGCCGCCACCCACGCTGCTGCTGCTGCTGCTTGGTGGCTTTGACTTTGCTGTGCTCTGCAAGTGAATTTGAAAAACAGGCTTGCTTTTATGCAACTGCAGGATACGAAGTGAATTGATGGAATAGAAGCTCTATTGAACTGCAGTTGATTTGTTCAATAAATTCTGTCACCTGCAGACTCACCGCGCCCTGTCTGGTGGTGAACACTGGCAGTTGAATTCGGTCAGAGCCCGAGTCCTTTCCCGTCAACTTTCCACTGTCGGCGCTGGTCGTTCGTTCCGCGGAACTCCGCCAGTCGGCCGCTGTCGTGCTGATTCCTGGGAAATGTTCCGGCAACGACGATTCCCTGGCGATGCTCAAGCGATCGTCCGTGGTCGCCAGGCACTGCTCTGCGAGTCGGTGTAGTTTTGCTTCCTGCAATATTATTTTGCAAAATCAACTGCGTTCCCGTGTTGTTTTCTGCTGAAATCGTTGCTGTAACAACAAAATTACACAAAACTGACCCATTGCGGCATCTGGCGATGCTTCGGGGGCGCTGGCGGCGGCTCGCTGGGTGGCGGCTGCGCATGCCAGCTGCTGGCCATGGCGGACGCCAGCAACAGCGGCAGTTCGTTGATGTTCACGTAGTCGGCAGTGGCCAGCGAGTCGCGGTCGACACTGGCGATGGCGGTGCTCGTTGCGGTCAGCGTCTGCGACGACCGCTGCGCCTCCAAGGTGCCCGTGGTGCACGTCGAGCGCTGCATCACCAACGTCGGCTCCAGACTGTCGCGCTCGATCCTGTCAACGTTTGACCATCATTACAGGGTAGCTTTCACTTTTGTAAGGTTTGCGCTGCAATATATGCAAGCAACAGTGCTGTCAGTCTTTCTTGAATTGCTTGTGTCTGTCTTTAGTGTCAACGCTGCACCACTAATGTTGTACCTCAGCAGATCGTCATCAACAAAATAAGCGGTTGGCTCATGCGGCACTCTGTGTCGCGGCAACGGCACTGGCTTCTGTGTGCCCAGCTTGCTCTGATGCGACGGCTTGCGCTCGGCTGCGTTGCGCGGCAGTGAGTGCGTTCTGCAACGGCACAAAAACACTCGTTCTACTCAGGGACATATCTCTCTGTCACCACCAAAACCTAATTCTACACATTTGAAATCGATATTGAAATGTTCAAAAGCAGGTCGCGCGTTCGAAATCAGGCAGTCAGCGCGGCTATGATTGTTGCCCCCTAACCAGCTGCCCTCAAGACGAACAAAGTCAAAACGCGAAGCACCGTTGCGCTGTGGTGCTTGCGGCGTGCAGTTTCATGAGCCTCGACCTCCGGAGCCACCGCGGGCTGCCCGGGTTCGACCTGCTCAGCCAGTAGCACTTGTGCGTGTTGTCGTGCGCGTGCACACTGTGCGACATGGCCGCGACCACAGCGCGCGTGTCCACCGTCCGCTGCTGCGAGTCGTTCAGGTCGCTGGTGTTGCCGCTGTCCTCCTCGTCCGTCGCTGACTCTACGCCTGCGCCGTGACGCTGCTGCTGTGAGCGACAATGCCCGCTCGATGTCGCCATTAGCACAACGTTGCTGCTGTCGGACAGACGCACTGGCAGACAACCCTGCAATTCGTTCGCGCCCCTTTAGGGACACTGCAAATCACTGTGGTGGAGGATAAACACGACGACGTCACATGAACGTACACGTGAAACTTTGCACTCACTCCCTTTGAATTCTCAGCTTAAAGTGGCTGTTATTATGTTCTTTCAGCATTTGATTATAAATTTTGCCATCGCTAAACAAAAGAACAAAATTACGGAGCAACGTAAAACATTTCTATATTGAACAATAGAAAAGATAAAGTGCAGAATTTGATAATAAATATTATATTTAGCGGACGACTAAAAAGTTTAAAACGCACCAACAAAAACCTAATTGGGTTTTTCTACTTTTCAACAATGTCGAGAGAAGATATCTTTGCGCAAAACTTTAGCCCGCTGCTGAAAACTCATGAATAACTAACTGCGCTAAACTTGAAATGCCAAAGATGCTGCAAACCGGTATTTTTCACGAAAGCACTTGGGAAACATTCGGAAACGTGGAAAAGGTGTGTTAAGAACGGACAAGGGAATTTTGTCACAAATTTTGTCCAGAAAAAAGAACAAAATTTGTGAAACTTGTGCGTCATGTAGGTAACACGCCAAAAATACATTTAGCTTTAGCAAGTGCGAGGTTGCATGTGAGTGTTTTGGCAGTGACACCACACAACAACGCAGTCACTCTCGCATGTCTGACTGGCCAGCTAACGCAGTGCAAGCGTATGTACCCAAGCAGAGAGGCTTCTTTTAAGCGAACGCACACGGTTAATACGTTGAAAGCACCATGTCGCTTGATAAAGCGCGGAAATAAATCCTTAATTGCGTATGATACTCAAAGAGCTGAGCTGATCCATTTGCATTGGGGTTATATTTCCCTGCATTATCATATCTTTCCGTCAGCAATTTACAGCTTGAATGCTTTTCCTTTGGAGCACTGAAATCGAGCTGCAGTCTGCTTCAGTTTAGGGGGTGACTCCTAAAGTGACCGCAGTGCACTGGTCTGCCAAGCCAACCCAATGTCTGTTGGGGTAGGGTGTTTGAGTCCTTCTGGGAATGTCACGACCATCGCGCGTGGTATTCGCTTATCTTGAATTGAGATGTTTGACGGCAAATCTTGACAATTGTAACGCTCCGAGTTTATGAATAAAACTAAATGTGGCTGAGATTACAACAGGCCGGTTGAGAAATAAGAATAATATTCACTCTGAAAAATCTACAACAGCGAAATGCTAGAGCGTTTTCGATTTTAGACGAACTGTTTTTGAACGAATAGCTGTAAAAATTAAAACGACAAAAAACAGATTCGTTTCTGAATTTGAAGCATCAGACATAATTTACGACATACAAAAACACAGCTCAGTCTGTAACAGCTGGAGTGTTTTCGAAATTCATGCCTTTTATCTTTTTTTTGCTTTCTGGTTATCCCACTGTTTTGCTTTAATTTTTCTTGGATATATGTTTTTGTGCTTTGACAGAAGCTGCAAAAAACGCAACGTGTTCTCGTTAGGTGTTTATGCAGGCACACGTTTTATCGGTCATAAAACAGGATGTTAGTGAAAACTTAATAAAAAAGTCTCTTTTACATGCAGATTTGAATTGTTTTTTGCATGACCCAAAATCTGCTTCAACTGTAAAACGAAGACAAAAGGTTTAGTGTTCATGTTTCAGACGTAGAAAGAAAAGAAAAAAAATAAAAAGAAGAAAGGTGCATTCATGAAGCAAAAATTAGTGACCGTGTAGATATGCCTGTGCGTCACTAAAGACTGTTTCATGAATGCCGCTTAACACTTTGGGACATTTGTTATGTTAAAAGAACGAACTAAAATACGGATGAACACTTTGAAAATGCAATTACCGCAACGCTGTTCGACATCAGCGAATTGCGACAGGCAGCCGTTCGCTGCGCGCACGATTTCAACAGTTGCAGTTGCCTGGTGCACTTTTGATTCTCGCTCCGCAGTTTTTCATTTTGTAATTCCAACTGAAAAACCAAGAAATCAAACTGAATACTGTTAGTAACAGTCAGATGCAATGTTAAAATAGGTGGAAGAAACCAGTAAAGTCAATAAAAAGCCTTGAGCAGTTTGTGTCAAAAAAACTACGGTAGCGCTGTCGGCAGAATCCAACCAATACCGTATGAGACCGTAAATAATGCACCGCACAAAAGATTTTATTAGCTGGTTTTTAGAAATAACTGTTTTTTGATGAATCAGAAGACAAGAATTCTGACAACTTGGTTTGTTTTAAACCACCTTTTTAAAGAAACCGCATTGTTTCGATTGTAAACCCAAGGCAATGATGCAACCATAAATAAACTTGCACAATTTTGCATTTGCTCGAAAATGTTACTTTTACAAACAATTGCAACCACTGTGCGTGAGAATCAGAGGCGTGTAAAAATAAAAAAATGGCAAAAATGTGCAAAATGTGGCGAGTGTTTATTTTGATTTGCTTGTTAGTTAGTTGGGTAGCACAGACATAAAGCAACCAGAGGGAAATATAAATGATTGTTTGTTTGTGAAAACAGCGGGACAACAGACGCAAAGGACGATGTTGCAGTGTAAATGTAAACAATGAATGCTGTTGGTGTATGTATATTCATACAAATGCACGTGTTTTAGTACGTGGTGTACAAGAAAAAATAATGATGTACTATGAACAATTTATTTTTATCCAGGAAACCGAACAGAACCATTTAGATCCAATGGTTCGGTATCGGTGAGAAACGAAAACGGCAAAGAATACAATGTAGATTCTGCCTCTGACATGCAACTTGAAAAAATTTACTTGAAACTGTTTGAACAATTTTATTTCACAGCGCACAATTGTTTGAAGCGAAGCACCTCCTTGGTTCGCTTGGCAAAAAAGTCACACAAATGGATCGCCATATCATGTTACACAGCCCATCTGACAGAAAAATAAACGATTTCAATTTTGCAAGAACAATTCAAAGTTGACGTTTTTTCAACAAAACCAGAAAAGTTCACCCGGTGAAGAATTTGAGAAAGAAACATTATACGCGAAACAAGACATATTGGGGCATATTTTCGTCGGCGTTAAACTGGAAAACCATTCTTTGGGAAACACAGTCTGAAAAACAAATGACTGAGCGTGAGCGAAAATGGATGAAATGGTGAAAAAAAACAAGATGGAACGGACAAAAAGCGTTTAGGAAAGCAGATCAGCATCAGCTGGCCTGAGTGCGCGAGCATCCTGCCGTGACGCACTCGCTCGGGCCTGCGCCAAATTGCAGACGTTCGAAACGTAGGGAAATGGAAAACTGCAAAACACAAATCGCTCCATCGCATCACAAAACTACCGTAAAGTCTTGCATATAAGGTTCCTCCCACTTATAAGACCCCCACCCAAAAGTAGGCGGAGTGTCACACGGCGGGAAACCAAAAAATTCAAAATTTTGACATGGTGGAAATCCTACCCCGTTTATAAGGCCCGGAATTCCTAATGTTCGCTTTATAAGACCTCCTCCCACTTAGAAGGCTGTCACACGAAATTCCACTTTTTTCAGAAATTTTTGATTTTCAAATTTATATAAGGAGACCTTATATGCAAGACTTTACGGTATTCATTAATCATTAAAAAAAGCCTAAAAAAGTTTGAAAAAAATTGCCGAACGTATTGAGCGAATGAATGAACGTAACGAAAGTATGGAGCGCCTCATTGAGAAACTATGAGCCCCCCATTGAGGTTTGACGGCATTGTTGTTCCATTAATCAGAATTTTGTGAGTGTCCAGTTTGCCAAAGTTGCCGTTTTGCCTTTTCAAGCAGAAATGACCATATTTCATTTGTTGCTGTTCTGTTTTTGCGGTACTACAGAAGAATTCTTTTTTGAAATTGGAAGTCACATGCGCCACAGGGAGTCCACGTTTTTTGACATGCTTTTTCTCAACATGCTGGCTTATTTTTACGCATCGTTGTAAAAGGAATTTTTGAATTTTGCGGCAGAAATAATAATTTGAAAAAACCGTAAAACAGAAGTGTGCGTTGAACTAATTTTTTTCAGTTAGAAAGCGCCTTTCATAAGAAGTAATAATCCAAGAAACTTTCTCAACATAAAATGCTTTGCTGGTGTGGTTTCACTCCAAACCCATGCAAACATAAACATAATTCAACAGTCCGGGTGAAACTGCCGCGCGTGCATGCGTCGGTCTTTCATCTGAACACGATTGCTGTTGGCAATGTAATGGTTATGATTAGAAAGTGTCACTGTTGATCGGGCAAATTCATCAAGAAAACACGACATAAAACATAAAAAAGTTATGAATCTGGTAAGAATTTATAAAACAAATACGCATGTGGAAGGACAACCGTCATGTAACCAGACAAACTGCATGCAGTACAACAACGGTGAGCGCTGATTGGATGCATGGTTGCTCTAGCGACCAATCAGTGCACCTAAACTCAATTACACCCAATCAGTTGTACAATCGACAGTGTGTCAGTCTGTAAACTAATTTATTTACATGCGTGTTTCCCACCACAGAGAGCAAGTGGCAGAGTGAAACGTGAAAAACTGCGGATATACGATTACTTGGTGGTTTATTGCGCAAAACATAAATTAGTGACAAATTCAAAGACATAAAAATTTTTGCGCATTGGATAGCCAGCCCAGCAGAAACGTATAGCATCCTGTAATATATTATCTTCAGGCAGGACCTTCATGAAGCATATGCATGAATAACTGGCAGGGGGCATGGAGTGTGCGTGGAAAGCTGCTGAAACTGAAACTGACTCTCTGAAACAGTGACGCAGAATTGACCGGCTGCACTTAAACAGAAACGGGGCATGTGTACAACGTTCCTAAAACCGTTAGCGAGAACGTTAAAAGCGCAACTCCATGGATGGAAAGCGCGTAGCCAGAGACCACGCTTGTGCAGTATAAATTGATGTATGGCAGTCTGCACATTTGTTGGCAGCTGACCAACTGAACAGACACTGACTAAGCAAAGCGTAAAATTGCACAGCGTTGAATTTCTCTGCTTTTCAACTGGATCCGCCAGACTGACGCATCCAAGAAAAAAGCCGAGATTGGAATTGCTGTACAGTCAGCTGCTCGTAAAATTTTTCTTCATGAAAAAACTTGAAATTTACTTTTCGAGTGAAAGCTCACAAGTTTCTGGTTCAAGCTAGCAAACATGGCCATTAAGCGCAGACTGCTGAAAACGCCGTCCATTACCGAACCAACAAACAATTGCAAGAGGAAAAACGCTGAAATGTGTGGTTCGAGCAATTCAGAGAATGTAAACAAGAACGTATAGAAATGGTAAATATAGCGTGTCCAGCCACAATCACTGCAAAACAACTGGTACGGTTTTACGAAGAATATTTCTGCCTTTCTGCGGTCGCTTTTAGATTTGGGTTGATTCGGTTCGTAATTATCAGGAGAAAGATTTTCAGCACTTTCAAAATGCTCACAGATCTTGTTACATCGTTTCCTAGCATCTTGAAATCATCAGAAATTGTGATTGTTTATTGTCATCTCTGACGATAACATTCTGAACAAGCTGTGAATATCTTTTATCGCGTTTTAGATCCGATTGATTGGATCAATGATGAAGATGATGAAATTTGACACGAGCACTTTGAGCCTTTCTTTGTCTTAAATTACAACCAAACAAAATCGTTTAAAACAATAAAAAACATACTGCAAAATGAACAACAAGCAAAAAGATCAAAAGCATATCGAGAAACGCACATGATGGACTCAGAAAACATGCACTGGATTGACCTTTAGTGTTTTTCAAATGATGCGCATGTGTTGTGTTCCGTAAGCACATGTGACCATGGCCATGCACTATGGAGGCTGTTGGTCACACAGCGCAAGCAGGGACACTAAAACTGATGGTGAAACTGTGACTTTGCTCAGAGACTATGAAAATAACTAAATAATACTGAGACCTTGCGAGTAGCAAATGTTGAAAAAGTTCGACCTTGACTATTTACAGGACTCGGTTGAAAACAATGTTCAGACGTTCAGACATCTGTGATACAACAAGCAACAGAACAACATTTTAGAGATCCTCATATCTGCTCACAGGCTTATTTTCTTTTTACCCACGTTGTTCACTTTGTGCGGTGATTTTTTGATTTTTCTGTACGCAATCGCATAAATCTGCACAAATTATGTTGTGAAAAATTGTGGCTTGAAGTTACGCAGATTTTTGAAAACCAAGTGCATGTAATGTTGTTGGGTGATGTTATGCGGGTGCGACGACGAGTGTTCAGGATGGGATTGATCGATTCTGTGGTTTTGTTGCCCAATAAAGTGACCGATTTCTGGCCACATTTGTTTCAGCGGACGTTCAAACATCGGATAAAACTTTTTGAATGAAGATTAAAAACATATATTTTGGCTTTGAAGGGTAAAAGATAAAATAGCTTTGGAGGCTTTGGTAGATAAAAACACATTTCACTTACTAAAACTAATTTATCAATAAAAGCCGGACTCTCAAACATGCACAGTAGTATGGTTCTGAACTAATTTCTGATCGTTAATGAACGGGAAAAAGTAAAAACAGCGAACATAATTGAAGTGTCAGTCAGAACAAAGTCAATTGATCGTGGTCGAAAAAAGAATAAAAAAGTGAAAGCTAGAGTATAATCAGTGGGCGCCAGCCGTCTGTGTCTGCTTGGTTCGCTCGCAATTTTTGGGGTTCGATTTTTTCCTCGAAAAAATGTGCCAGCCAAACTGAGTGGGTAACGCCGATGTGCATAGCTCATGTGCAATGTGCAATGCAAATGTGGTGCCCTTGCAATGGTTCAAATGGGCTAACTCTAAACGAAACCGGGAGATTTTCTTTCCCATTTTCTAAATTTATGAGTTTAAAAACTTTCCTTATGGAATCAGAGTACTTGCTTAAAAAGTGTGGCAGGTCAAACGCCTATTTAATATTTCGTCGGTCAAAACAAATACAATTTTAAAACCGTTAAAACAAATAAAATTAACTGGCTGAGAGTTTTGCGTTGGTGTGTTTCAACGACACACACAACACAGCTGCATCAATTATATTCGTCTGCACGCCACTGAATTGTGCATGGACGCATGTCATGTCGTACGAGCGAACTTCAGTATGTACACCTCAAATTATGCCCGGCCCGTTTCTCGTTTGTAATCAATCTAACCTGATCTCGATACATGCAGACACTGACGGCAAATAGCAATTATATAATAAACAGCATTTGTTGGACACGGGACATTCCGTCAGCTAAACCAACTGCTAAAGAAACTCCGTGATATCATTTCGGAACAAAGAAATCGTTTCAATTTGCAACATGACTCATATGAAAAAAGCTTCTTCATAATACCCATAATATTCGATATGACTTATAAAATTCATAGAATTAGGTATACACATAAAATGTAAGATTTATCCGAAAGATATAACAAAGAAAACCAATAAAGTTAAAACAACGCAGTATTTGGCCCGCTGTCTTGCACGCTCTGTCCAATAAAAAACCCGCAGTGCCTCACGAGACCAAGCCTGTGACAAAAATTTCGGGTGGTCCCAGAAAAAAACTAAGAAAAAACCGACAGAAACTGCTAGCTAATAGTAACGCTCGAATGAAAACGCCCCAAAAGTGTGGATATAACGCTTGAGCGCCCAAAGAAATATAAAGGACAAATCGAAGCAGACTCTGGAGATCGAGCCGCGATTGAAGGATGAGCGCTGCTTGAACGCAGACAAGAAACAGGCGCACGGCCACGGCACGGACGCACAGCAAGCAGAGCAAGCACGCAGGCACGTTGCCCGTTTGTCTGCACGCGTTCTAGCACACATTCTCGGTTGGTTGTTGTTCCATGTTCGGATTAATTTTCCGGCTGCTAGAAGCGAAAGCCACTGGCTGACTTGTGTTGTGGCCGAAACCGAACACAGAACTAAACAGCTCGAAACATGTATACATACTGGAATTGTGTGTGTGTGCGTCTGCGTGTGTGTGTGTGTCTGCGCGCATGTATATGTGTGTTTTGCTTCATCTGTTAGCTTTGACTTGACCATGCACGTGTAATACTGTCATACAAACGCGATATGTGCTTGCTGTGATGGGCTGCTTTGTTTCGTCCTGAGGGATCAAGCGTTGTACTGTGTGTGCGTTGTAGCTGTTGCTAAGATCTATGGAAGTAAGTTTTTTTTCAAAGCAGGGTATGAAAACACATTGCACATAACTTGTAGCGTCAGTGATTTTTATAGTTTCTGCAAATGACAGTTTTTTATGGCGCGGTGGAACTGACAAAACATTAAAAAATTAAAATTCGAACCAGAAGTACAACCGCAGCCTCAAGTATTTGGTTTAAAATTTTCAAAAAAGGTAGCTGACTTTATTGATACAAACAAAGAATAAAAGAAAAGACTGAATAAAGCTTGTTTGCTTGATGGCCGCAAGCAATACAATTACTATAGTCAATTTCGACGCTCATTTCGGAAGCGCAGTAACACGGAGTCATTAGTGGAATTGGAAAAAATGTCCAAAATGAATAACGGGCCAAAAATAATTTTAATGATCGCAGAAATTCTCCCCTTTAATTGAAACACAAACCAACGCAAGCATAATAGATTGTCAAATTAGCAATAATCTTCGAAAGCCAGAAACATTTGTTTGCGACTGTTACCTCATGCAGTCTGCACGTGACCCATTGCTTGATGCGTGCTGCTTTTTGTTCGACCAATTCGGTGTCGCGGAGTCGTTGGCTACGCTGGAAACAGAAAAAATGTAAATCAATGCGCAAAAAGTGCAAGCCGTAAAACGCAACGAGTACGATTTCACAACGATTTGTCATTGTGAAAGCAAATGCAGTCACTGCAGGTCGCAGTGTGTCCTAAATATTGTACAAAGCAACGGCCCAAATAAAAAACAACAAGCACTCCCAGTGGGGATTACCTCTTCATGCAGGTCTCGCTGCAGTGAACTAATCAATTCATCGTTGTTGTTCGTGGCCGTGCCCACTGGCTTCGTGGTGGTTTTGATTTTCACGCGTGTCGGCGTACCGGTCGTTGAGTGTTGGCGATTTTCAGTGGTCATTTGTAGATTTCTTTTGTGTTCGAACTTCAAAGTAAATATTTTAACCGACGATTGACTGCCTGAAAGACAAAATGAAAATGTTATGTCATAAAGGCATAACATAAAATATGGGTAATAAAACGATTGCCGGAAGATAAGTGACTCTTTCCTGGTTGAGAATTTATGAACCGCAATTTGCCAGAACTCCAACCGCGACTGCTCCAAACGTCATGATTGGTCGCTCTCAAAAAATCGGAGACCGGCAGTTTCATTGAATGCTTGCCGATTCATAGTGTGAGTTTTTGCAAGTGAACTTGGCTAATCAATGAGCATCAAAAAGTTTTTGTTAATGTTGATAAAAAAACTGAAAATCGCGATAACACAACAACAGAAAATTGAATTTTTTTTGCAACAGCTGTTGTCACTCTTCATCTGTGAGACATGACTTACGAACAAAACACATTTAAAAACATTAAAAGACGCTTGTCCCACTGCGATGCACAAATGGAAGCAGGTGCAAAAAGGCGTCTTGAAAAAATAAAAATGCAAAAAAAGTTCAGCGCATCTGCGCAGTGCGTGTTTGCGCGCCAAAGGCAACCCACTGACGTTGATGGATGTTCATAAATTTAATTTTCAGTCTCGCCCACAAACGTTCGGTAGTCGTGTATCACGCCGGTCTGGGCAAGGCTAAAATTTAATTTCCCAGCCCACAAAACATCGGCACATAAAACAATGGTTCCGCACAACCAAAAAATAGCTCCTGACACGTTCAGTCATTTTTATGTTGTTTCACATTTTTGTCACAAAAAACTGACAAGCTTGGTGGTGTTTTATTTTGGAACAACCGCGGCTTTTTCGGTTGTGCGTAATTTTCAAAGAGTGTGCCGTTCCATAACTGAAATTGCAATCGGGTTTTAGTTCAAAAATGCTGTCGGGACGCAAAAACTGACTGGCCGGAATGACGAATCAATCTTTTAAAATGAGCAAACACTGAGTTTTGATGATCTATCACCGGATACAACATGCGAAACACAGCAAACGTGCGCTATTCATCACACTTTGTCGCTTAAAACCGTAAAAATGCTGATGGGGCGTGGAAATTTTGCAGAAACACTGCTTTCTGCACTTTTAGCGGGTATTTTAGTTTAAAGGTCGTCGCGCAATTCGAATAAACAAAATTTTGAAATCGGTTGAATTGCAGGCGAAATATAAAAAACTGTATGTCAAGAACAATGCAACAGCTTTTAAGAAAATCCAAATGGGGAAATAAGAGACACATAATGTTGTTTACCATACACTCAAGAAAGTATCTTGGCAAGAAACCGAGCACGAATGAGCAAGTTGCACAGTAACCGAGCACTGTCTACTGAGCAACTTGCACAGATTCTTCATGCTCAGATATTTTTTTGAACAAAGACATTCGCGTTTATCGGTGAATACATCACATGTACCTGGCTCTGCCCAATAGATCAGCCCCTTTGTGCCAATGGATACATAAGCTTGTTATGAAAAAAATTAAAACACAGGCAAAATTAGAAAACAGACAGATTTGCAGTATAATTGCCCTCCGGCCAACACAAACGATGTCACCAATGATTTGCAACACCGCTCGTCAGCAGAGGCCTCAGCAACAAAACAATGCACACGCGAATCGACGAGTATAAAACAATTGATTTTTGATAAATCGACGAACATGCGACAGCCGATGAGCTGAAAAGTGATCCATTGCAAATGAGAATCAGTTGGCGTCTGACTATAAAACGCCTGCAATACAGCGTAGCGTGCTTTTTGTGTTGGAAGGGCAGGCCTGCTTGCAGAGGATGTTTTTGAGCCAGCACGATTGAAATCAATTTTGACAAGTTTGCACAACACTAAGCGTCTCCCTCGATGCGCCAGCTGCTCCAAGCAGACCGACTCACAGCTCTGACAGGTGCACGTGCATTCGAGCTCGTGGCCGTGCATTTTTTTTCACGGTGCGGTGACTATTATCAAACTTATGATTTTGCGCGCCTGAAATAATAAATGTGAACAGTTTACGAGATGGGCAATGAGCATGATGATTGATTGGTTTGGTCTGGTCGCATACAGTGTACTGAACTGGCTAAACGCGCATTTACAATGGCACAGTTCCTGGTATTGTAGATGGAACGCTGAACGTGCATCCGCATGTAAACATGTCATTTATCAACAGACGACTGAATATTTTCGAAAAAGCAGAGTCTAACGTATTAGAAGAATGCTGAAACAAGAAATTCTGATCAAACCGAACGACTGAAATACCACACAAGCATCGCATCGCGACACTCAACAAAACGAGCCAAGACGAAAGCAATAAAAAATACTGCATGATTCGGGTTTGATGGCGGTACAAACTGACGACAAGAAATCGCTTTTCGCTTGCTGCAAAATAATTCCAAGCTTTCCTATAATCTCATGTGGATCTAAAAATGTAATAACGCAAAAGAAATTTGCACATTATTTCCAGCGCCACTTCGATCACATCGAAACTGGCTATCATTTCTCAAGAATGCAATGATGGTGTGCGATGGTATGGTATAAAAATGCACAACAATAAATTTTCATGATTACACGGAAAACTGACACGCAGAGAAGCGCTGGTGAGACGAGAATATGTGATACTATCCTAAATTTAAAGAAAGCTCAATCTTCATTGGCTGTATGGTTCAACCTTTCTTCAGAAGCCTTTATGCATTCACGCATGCAATCTGTGAATTCAAAAATCCAACAACATTTCACGTTAGTTGCATGCACTCATGAGCAGAAACAGAATGCAAATGTTAAAGCCAGTGAGCCCACCGGCACACCATACAGCGATTTTCGATTTGTGTAGCCACGAAATTATAAAAGAAGCATGGTGTGTTCATAGTAGTCACATGAAACAGATGAAACACGATCATGCTGGTTGCAGTGTAACATGTATAGCATGAAGCCACAGAAATGAGCGAACACGCAAAGACAAACGGGAAATGGGGGCCAGATGGACTGCAATGAATTTCAGACATTCGAAAAACGGTGGGGAAGGGAAAGGGGGCAGTTGCTAATCGTACACTGAACCAACCAAACGATATGCATGCTTGTTCTTGCTTGACTAATAATCATGCTTCTCCCTTTCTCTTAGCTGCATATCCCAATGACTGAAAAATGTGACGTGATTTTACTCTCTCAATTTCGAACATGACAGACTGGCTGCATAATTGATCACGAGGGATTTCCAGGGCGCGCATGCAAATTGTGAATGCTAATTTTTGAATTTTCAAAGGCTTGAAATTCTAGTTTGCATGAACCACGCACGTGTTAGCGTCCAAATGCAATGAACGCTGATTGGCTGATTTCAAGGGACTCCATTTTGAAAAATAGTATACCGTATTACCCCCAATAAACCCCCATGGGGGATTAATACGTCAGCGACTTTTAGGGGTGGGGGTTTATTGGTGGGGGGAGATTATTGGTGGGGGGGGGGTTATTTACAAAAAAAATTCTAGGGGTGGGGGTTTGTTGAAAAATGGCAAAAATACCTTGCATGGCAGGCAAGAAAGTCGTAGAAACTTCTACTCTACATAGAAATTTCCTTTTATAACAGCCTTTTGTAATGAAATTTCTATTAACTCACTCATTTGGGGCCTTTGGTAGCACAATTTCATCATTTTCACTGCAACCAGCCACTGATATCGTTGGGTATGTGTTTCAAACAGGTTTCCAATTAACCCCCATGGGGGATTATTTGTGGGGGGGGGATTATTTGGAAACTGGTCGGGGGGGTGGGGGTTTATTGGTGGGGGGGATTAATGGTGGGGGGGGTTTAATGGGGGTAATACGGTACCAATAGTATACCACGGAAAAAACTTTTTTTTATTTTCAGTGTGTAAGTAGTACAAAATAAACCAACATGTGTGGGTGTTGGGTTCTAGCTACAATGTAGGACCGAGTGCTTTTGATGCGGCAATGACTCATCTTGGTTTGCTTGCATTTGCGTGTTTTGATCAGTGGTGCGTCCAGCTTTCCACTCGAGAAAAACTTTGGACTTACGTTTTGACGTCACAAAGCGCGATTCAGCCAAAGTGAAACTGCAATATGCATCGGAAGCAGGACAGGAGTAGCATGTGTCACCACCGGTGGGTTCAGTGATGAGTGTTGGCATGGTACAATGAAATGATGAAACAGAAGGACAGATGCAAAAGATAATATGAAAATTAGAGGCTGCCCTGCAGGCTGTTCACGCACTTGAACCCACCTTCAATTAGACAATTGATTGTTTCATTGTTACATTCTGATTTCACGGTGGCAGTAAACAACTGCATTGTTTTAGTTTTTTTTCAGAAGTTTCGAATTGTGTGGCGCCATAAAAAGTGTAAAGAAAACAATGAACTGCACAATGACGCATCAATGAGCCCCTCTGCTGGTGTTGTTTGTGGTTCAAGTTTGGAAAGGAAACCCGATAAAAACAATGATTTGTGGTGAGTAGGGGGGCGCACCACTCTATAAAGTAGGGAACTTGGAACCACAACTTCAAAAAGGTTGTTGGAAAGCTCAGACAGACCTACATTGTATTTAACACAACATTCGTAAAGCAAATTTATGGCGACGACAGCAACCAACTTGAAAGCTGCTGGGAAAGTCGAAAGTTTTCAGTTTTTACAATTGACATTTTGTCGCCTCGCCAGGCAGAACATATTTCGCCTCCAAATGTCTGTCATAAAAACATCGGTTTAAAAAAAATGGAACAAACAACTAAAAATGTTTTGGATTGTACTTCGTCATTGTCGAACATTGAACACAACAAAACATAGCCATATTCTGCTGAAGTTGTTATTTGGAGCAAAAAAACAGATTCAGAACATCACAGCGGTTTTTTATCTATCGTAACAAAACACGCGTGTCACTCACACGCGGGTGTTTTTTATGAAACTCGGGTTTCCCAGTGTCATCGTCACAAAACTTGCCCCAGTAGCGGATAGAAAAAGCTCAAGAAAATAGCTGTCGTTCAAAAAACAGTTTTGGCTTTGCTTTGCTGCTTTTGTCGTGATGCGCGATTCCTGACGGAGATAAATTGGGCGTGAAAAAATTAACAGAACAATGAGGCAGACAAAGAAGAACTGTTCAAGAAACCACTCGAACTAATCCAGCTGGTATTATTGCAAGCTGAAAACAAAACAAATGAGAAACAGAAAAACAGCAACAACGGTGGCGCATAGAAATCAAATTAGAAGCAACAAAGACAGGGAGGCTGCACAGAGCAACATAAAATAAAGTCAGGTCGGAGTTTTTCTTGGCTGAAAAAGTGCAGCGTGCAGAGCAAGCTTGGTTTTGTGGCGTCCTACAAAAATGGATGAGCATAATCAAGCAGTTTGCTTGCTTGCCTGCCATCGCGTGTGTCGTCACAAGCACAAGCAGCTGGCCACAAAGAGTCCAGTGCGAGAAAATTACTGTTGAAAAGTGGAATGCTATGCAGACGCAATGGACCAGTTTGCAAACGATGAACCACCTTTAGAAAAAAGAGCAACCAAAATAAGCTACAACGCAAATGATATCTGTATTGTGCGAGAGGGAACGACAAAAAAATTTAATCAACGCAGGAAGTAACGTCTGACACGCGCGTACGGTCTCCATGGGTCCTTAGGAGGGGTTTCGTTGTTCAAATTCACTCAGAGCCAGTCGCAGACGCATGACAACGCGCGCGGTGTTTGTGTGCTTGCAAACCGTTGGCTGTCGGAGATTGTTGGACAAACACAGGACAAACGGCACGGCATATCTTGTGTTTGCCTTTAGTTTTTCATTCTGTACATCTGAACTATGTACCTTTTTATGAAAACAAAAAAAGGACCATAAACGTAAAGTCGCAATTTTGTTTTATTTTTAAATTTTTAAACTCAAAATGTCAAAATAACATTGTGCAAGACAGTGGAAAACTCCGGCACTTTTTGTCTTTACCAACTTTCACGTTTGGTCCCAAGCGAGTCATGGAGTACTAATATACAGTGTTGAAACGGAAGACCTTTTTTCAAAAGAAAGTGTGAAAAAAATTTGCTGACGCGAAAAATGCGGAAACCACAAACGTTGAAAGATGGGAAGTACATTTTAGGCTGCAATGCAAACAAGCATTGAGAAACGCAACACACATCAGCACACCATTATAAAAACCAAAAACCGGAACTTGTTTGAAAATGAACGGGAATAAAAGAAAACCAAAGAGGCCTTTATGAGCGCATGTTTATCGAGCTATATACTACACCGTGGGATTCAGTCGTGTTTTTTTCGAGTGTCCATGCAGCGAGATGGCACACTCACATGTTGTATTTGTATGCTCTCCACTCCTTCGGCGACCACGCCACACCGGCAATTTTTCAGTAGTAAACTGACGTGGTGTATCAAGGAAAGGACAATTTTTCTTGTGCTCCTGAGACAAGAATGAGGGAAGCTTGAGCGCATTTTGCAACCACCGGTAATGTCGTTATTTTTTGAAGAGAACAAACTTTGAAACGTTTAAAAAGAATAACAGATTCGTTGAGTACAAAAAAGAGCACTGCAAAATTGAGCAAAGTCAAAGAGACATCGTATTTCAGGATGTGGAGTACACAAACAAAACGACTGTTGTCTTTCGAATGGTGCATCTTCAGCTGGTGGCGTTCAAAGCACATGCGCCAATATGACTCATGGTCATGGACCACACAACCGATGTGTTATTACGAATATCAAGTCTCCTAGAAGGATGAATACTAAAACGTGTTTCACGCTCGCCATACATACCAGTTGGCGTGTTTGTTAGGTTCCGAATGGCAGCGACCATGCCACACGGCACCCCACTGGACTAGGTGGTGCCCGTGGTAAAATGTTATTGTAAATGTTTATTTGCATTGAACATATGCAGTATATTGTATATGCGCCAAACACGCACGTATTCATACACTGTTTTTATTTATCATTTATGTCACAAAATGAGCTACACAAGCATCATGGGCATGCATGATAATGATTACGTTTTTGGTGTGTTTTAACGCAACTTTCATACGCAAATTGTATTGGTTGTACGCACATTTCCACGCGCATAATTGCATTATTAAGTTTACTGATCGCATCTTTCGAAATGACGTCGTTACAGTGTATCGGACTCAGAGACACAAGCGCGTTAAGCCATTTTCGATTAATTTTACTTCGTTGAAAAACACAATGTTTCCTTTAGCATTGGAGAACTTTGAAACGGCGTTTTTCAAAATTGAAAAACGGCTTGCGTTTGAATTTATGTGGTGGTACGCAAGCAACAGTGGCTTCACTGTGGCTGCATATACATGTACATACCACTGAAAGCAATCGGTTTGCAGTTATTGCAGTAGCAGTTTCAAAACCGCACTTCGTCATGAAATACAGGCACATGATAAATCGAATTTTGCTGCAAAACAAATATTTTACTGCAAATTTTTTCAGCGAAACACTATCCATGATTCCGAGAACCGAGAACTGAAATCGAAAACAGAGCAGGACGTCGGTTGCAATGCAAACAATCGAGCCTTGCAGTCAGTCGGTGTGCGCGTGAAAGATAAGAAAACTTCTTTCTCAAACAGAACCTGCTGACAAACAAACTTTTATCAAACCTGCTCCCGTTACTTGTCCACAGGTCAAATCAGAAATCACGCACAATACCTGTTACATATTGAATGACAGTTTTCCGGGTCGGACAAGCCTGCTAACTTGGTTTCAAACTAGTAAAAAAATTGGCTAACTTGGTTGAAAAATTCAAACTTTCCCAAACAACAAAAATGCTCGACTGGCTGTTTTCGTGGCGGACTGGCGGCAAGGACAAACCAACCAATCAGCACAAAGCGGACCTTGTTCTCAGCGACAATTTGATGGTCAATTTTCTTGGCATTCTGCATTCGTTCCGAAAGACGGATTTTACAACGTTTGTTAACGAACACAAACGACTCTATGCAGAGGCAGTGAAGACTGGCGACTATGCACCAGTGACCAGTCATTACTACAGCGTCATGGTCTTGGTAGGTTCTTTGCACAAACAAGCAAGAAAGCCCTGGAAAGAAAATGACAGAAAAGTTTTGTCCTATCAGTGTGACTGTCGCGCCAACAAGCAACCAATCAGCGTCGTTCAAACGCAGTGTTCATAAACAGCAAACTAACTTTTGTTGTACAAGGGCGTTTCAAGTTCAAAACACACCAGCAGACCTCCTAGCACAGTTCGCACTCTGAACGCACGGCTTCTACTGAACATAAATCGCCAACCCCAACGGTTGTTTACGCGAACAAAGAGACGCTGATTGGTCGCCGAGCGTGCACGCAGCCAGTCGGCGTGCCAGCAGTTGCTTGCTTGCAGCTCGTTGAGCACTACTTTGGCGGGGCATTCCACTTTGTGCCGCCCGCGTTTGCGGGTCAATCGATGCGCGACGCGAATCGCCGACTGCACCGGCTCATTTGCGAACGGGCACGTTTGGACGCACGCTCGACGTGTCTGGACGTTGGCTGTGGCCTGGGCGAGGCGATGGTCGACGTGCACAGGTGCAGCAACGCCACCGTCGTCGGCATCACCATCGCGCCGCAAGAGGTCGCTCGCGGCAATCACATCATTCGCAACACGCAAGGCGTCGACGCGCAGCGATGCACCATTCGCTTGGGCGACGCACACGACATACCGTGCGCAGAGGCACAGTTTGACTCCGGTATGCTACTGATTTTAGAAATTTATGTAACTTCGTGCATTTTTGAGTGAGAAACAAAATTCGGTGTCACCAAAATAATGAGCTATATCCCCGGAATGTAATTCATGCACCAAAATTTGAATGCACGTTTGTCTCAGCATCGGTAGAATGAAACAGCCCTGAGCCATGCCAGTGCGACGGTGTGGTGAGCCGTGGTGCACACTGACGTACTTCTCCGTCAGGTGTGTGGCGGCCAGTGCTCCACCGGTCACCACGCCGTCATGCTGTGCTCCAATCAAGTGCGTGTGCCCAAACATGCTCCATTGCACCAATCAAGTGCGTGTGCGCAAACATGCTCCATTGCACCAATCAAGTGCGTGTGCGCAAACATGCTCCATTGCACCAATCAAGTGCGTGTGCGCAAACATGCTCCATTGCACCAATCAAGTGCGTGTGCGCAAACATGCTCCATTGCACCAATCAAGTGCGTGTGCGCAAACATGCTCCATTGCACCAATCAAGTGCGTGTGCGCAAACATGCTCCATTGCACCAATCAAGTGCGTGTGCGCAAACATGCTCCATTGCACCAATCAAGTGCGTGTGCGCAAACATGCTCCATTGCACCAATCAAGTGCGTGTGCGCAAACATGCTCCATTGCACCAATCAAGTGCGTGTGCGCAAACATGCTCCATTGCACCAATCAAGTGCGTGTGCGCAAACATGCTCCATTGCACCAATCAAGTGCGTGTGCGCAAACATGCTCCATTGCACCAATCAAGTGCGTGTGCGCAAACATGCTCCATTGCACCAATCAAGTGCGTGTGCGCAAACATGCTCCATTGCACCAATCAAGTGCGTGTGCGCAAACATGCTCCATTGCACCAATCAAGTGCGTGTGCGCAAACATGCTCCATTGCACCAATCAAGTGCGTGTGCGCAAACATGCTCCATTGCACCAATCAAGTGCGTGTGCGCAAACATGCTCCATTGCACCAATCAAGTGCGTGTGCGCAAACATGCTCCATTGCACCAATCAAGTGCGTGTGCGCAAACATGCTCCATTGCACCAATCAAGTGCGTGTGCGCAAACATGCTCCATTGCACCAATCAAGTGCGTGTGCGCAAACATGCTCCATTGCACCAATCAAGTGCGTGTGCGCAAACATGCTCCATTGCACCAATCAAGTGCGTGTGCGCAAACATGCTCCATTGCACCAATCAAGTTCGTGTGCGCAAACATGTTCCATTGCACCCACCACCACGAGCAGCGTCGCGCGTGCTTTGCATTGCAGCATACGCCATCTACGCACTCAAGTACTTCACGGATCTGTCGCCGATCTTTGCGCAGCTGCACCGTGTGCTCAAAGACGGCGGTCGCCTGCTCGTCTACGACCTCCTGAAGACCGAGCGCTACGACGCGCGATGCGAGCGCCACCGTGGCATCGTGGATGGCCTGCAGTTCTCGTGTGGCATGCCGCCGCTGCACAGCGCCGCCGAACTGATCGCGACGGCAGAGGCGGCCGGACTGCGGCTGGTGAGGCACGAGGACGTGACGGTGCACGCCGCACTGCCCTGGTACCACTGTTTCGCGGCGACGCCGTTGCTCGTCTGGCTGATGGAGTCGCGTCTGCTGCGATACGCCATTCGGCTGCTCGAGTGGCTGCGCATCGCGCCCACCGGACTGCAGCAGTTCAACGAGATCTTCGTTGCCGGCACCGTGTCAAAGTTGGTGCGCGGCGGGCAACGCGGCATTCTCAATGGCTCCACGCTGTTGGTGTTCCAGAAATGAGCGCACACGAACGGCGCTCACTGCAGAGTGCTCGCTTGTTAGAGAGTCAGTGAGGCGCTCGTGTTACGTGCCTTCTGCTGGCGTTATTTTACTGATTTTGCTATGGCCTTAGAATTGTTTTCGATGCATGTCTTTTGTGATGTGATTCACCTGTGTTCCGGAAGATGTTTTCAATAAACTCTGCAAACAATTATCATAACAACCACCGTACAAACATGGCGACAACGAAAAGAATGACAAATAAACAAAAGTTTTGGTTCAACAAAATAACAACAAGTAAGTGAATAAAATTCTTCTCGGTTTCGACAAACTGCAGTTGCTTATTGAACACATACCTATTCAGTATGTTCGGTTAACCCTGTAACTGTTTTCGCAGAATACAGAGCATGTGACACCTGGGGGTGAAATTGGAATTACAGTAAGAACGAATATATCGGGCTCGGCTAAAACGCCGATTCTTCGTCTCTCTTCTGTCGCGAGCCCAGCATTCTGGTAAAAAAGTGACAAGTTTGAACAAACATACTGCACTATCAGCAATCAGCATTTTGGCATATCACCGCACAACGAAACAATCTAGCCAACCGTAGTATCTAATAGATACTATCTATCCACTGTATCAATTATCATCTGTTAATCAGTTTCCATAACATTATGCGTCAAACCGAGTGACTCTTGCAAGTCAGTGATGTAGAGCACAGCCCTTTGTTTCACCTCATCAACCGTTGACGCATCACCAAACTTCTGCTCAAACTGCAGCCATTTCTTGTAGAAGACACGCATTTTGTGAGCGCCCAGCGGAAGACAAACCGCACGCTCGAATAGTGGTCTGCAAAAAGGTCTTCATAAAAACAACAATGAAAACTTACATTTTAAAGCTCAGATAAGGACAATAAAATAGATTGAATATGGTTATGGGAAAATAAACCAGGAATATAGACTTATGCAAAAACCGTAGGCAATTCAAGTGTTCACAACGCTGATAGGCTGCTCGCTGTTGGACTGACTGATGGATCAGTGCGCGTGAAAGGCGCCAGGCAACTGAAGAAACCCACGAGCACGCAGACTGACCTGGCCGAGTGTGGCGCAGAGTGCTTGGTGAGCAGATCAATGTAGACGAGCCAAACGTCGGTGCGCTTCGGGTAACTGCCGAGCAGACTCTCGAACAACGTTTTGCCACGCTCCTGATCACCCGAGCGCATTTCCATCGTCGCGAAACGAGTCAACAGCGTCACGTCTGTTGGAAGTAAAACTGATGCGTAGGTACGGGGACAGCTTGTTACAATGATGAAAGTACATCCCTTCAACCTCACTAAGGTCCTAGTCCTATCAATCTAATCTAATGCTATTCATTGCTCTGAAATCATTGAGAAATTGTTGATTTCCACAACAAACGATATACTTGACCCTCTTTCTGACTACACTGTCAAGCGAACGCAGATCTGAGTTGACGTGACCAATCAGCGCACTGCATTCAAACGAACCACTCAACCAGTCACTTGGATTCGCGTATTGTGTCTTTTTCGACATTTTACCAGCATACAGCAACACACGAACGTTGTGATGTCGGCAGTGACTTCAGGGCACGTTGCATGACGTCATGACTTCTGTCGGCACGTGCCGTCTCCAGGAAATATTGACCAGCCAACACCGACACGTCCGCGTCGGCATGGCGATACTTTTTCAGCATTTCCTCCAGTAAATCGTCGCACATCTCCAAAATCAGAATCAGCTATGCAATTGTTAAAATAATCGGTGAACACCCAACCGTGTTGTGCAAAATTCGTTGATTGCGGCAAAAGCCACGTGCAAGATATCATCTGGACTTGAGTGTACCTGCGTTTTGCCAGCATCGGCGAGCATGCGCACAGCCTGTTTGTACACAGTGATTTGGTCACAGTTGTGCAACGCCTCCGACAACACTTGACGTTGCTTCAAATCGTCACCAAGCGTCATCTCAATGCGATACCACGCCATCCAAAGACGAACGCGCTCGTTTTCTTGTCTGCAACGCAACCAAGAACAGCTCTCTGAAGATAAAAACCAGTGCTTTTCTGCAGCAGCAGATGGCCAATGTCGTGTGTCTCGTGAAGTCTCGTGACTTTATGTTCTTGAAGTGATGATCACGAACAAAGCAGTGATTCATTTTTTTAGCCTTGCTGCAATGCGCAAAAGCCCAGCGTCAACCGACCCATAGCCGACGGTCTGTAACGCTCGTTGGAATGTGCGTCGCGCCCTCTGCACGTCGCCGGCGTCGGAGAACATGTGTGCGTAGCTGCATGCAATGTTGTTTTGTAAGATGAAAAACGTGAACGATGTCAACAATAACACCCGTGACAAATCAACAACGATGAACAACAGCGACCAACCGAAGCCACAAGTCGACCGACTCGGGCGCCTCCATCAGCAACTGATCGAACTCCTGGATTGCGCGGGCGCTCAGCGGCACAGGGCGCTGCAGTGTCTCTGTGTCCGGCTTTCTTTCGTCCTCATTCGCTTCACGTTCGCCCTCGTCATTCTGCTGCTGCTTCTGTTTCATTTCAGTGGCAGCGTTCAACGAGACCTGCATGAATCTGCTCGGTGCAAACTGCTCCGGCGCCCAGTTGAAGTCGCCCACGTGCACGGCCGCTTGCTCTACTCTGCTGACGTCTGCTGAGCCGCACCGACTGTCGCTGTGCTTTCTTGTTTTCTTGGTCACCGGCTGAATGCAAGTTAACGACGGCTTAGTGACATCGTATTTCATTTCTTGTGAATTTTAGGGCAATGTGCAGCAACGGTGATTCGCCTGTATTTCTGTGGTAAGGTATTTCGCCTGTTTCTCTGTTTGTACTTTTTGCCCGTGCACTTGCATGTGAAACTGAACAGAACTGATCTGAATCGAAGCTGAGCATGAAACACCGCAATTTTCGTCATACCGTTTTATCATGATCAGGTTCGACTTTCACGCGTGCGCTCGGTGGCGCCGTGACAACGGACTCAAACGTCGGCACAACAATTGACGATTCGCCTTGTATCTGGCGTTTCGCTGCAGATTTCTGTACAAGCAGCATGTGTGTGGACGGTCAAATGAGAATGTTCTGCTGAAGAAGCACTGGTTAAGCTCGCATTTCAAAGATCAAAGATGTTCACATACGGCTTTGAACAACGCATCAGCATCGTCCAGTACAGCAACAAGCGACACGTCAACCTGCGTCGTTGTGTCCGTCACCGGCAACACCTTCACAACGACCAGTTGGCCGACGGTTAGATGCGTTGTCGCACTGCACAAATTACAATATGCGAACGTTTCTTTGAAACAACGAATATAATGCTGGTGATGGAAAACAGCCAATTGGCATGTACAGCCATCAATGAATTAGTTGATTCACAAAACTTGTATTGTGTGGCCAAGGCTGCGTTTGCATTCTCCACTCACAGTTCAGTGCGTTCACATTTCGTCACCCGTCCATCGATGGTGGGCCCGAGCGCAATGAGCGCCCCCATTACGGCCGACGCATCCCTGCACCATTTCACAAAGCCACGCAGTACCCAGCCAGTCTGCAGTTGGTCCACTTGTGTGTATAGTGGGTCGCGAACCTGCAAAGGAGAAACTCAGTTTTGAAAAAATGCCGGTCAGAAGATGCTTTTTTTAATTTCGCCCAACCGTTTCTCGAACGTCGGAAACACCAGCAGATGTGCTACTCCGACGTTTTCGTGGCGACATTCGTTCGCACCTCTCGCCGTCCGATTCAGCATCCCGCCTCAGCTGACTCGGCCGCATTGTGACATACCATTTGTCTGAAAAACCAGTTTTTGGGGTCAGAAATCAAAGAAATCGCCATGATAGCGAATGCACAAGCTTGTTTGCCGACAATGAAAATCACATTAGAAAGTGTGCTTGCACTGACTGCTTGCGATGACGTGCGAAACGAGCGGGCGCACACGAACGCACTGGCCAAGTGCAACGTGCTGCATAGCTGCCTCCACATGCTCATAGTCGTCTGCTACATCCGTGCAACCGACAACACCTGGCAACACGGCAAGGCTAAGGTGCGCGCGGTGGGTGTCGCAAGCGAAATACAATTAAAATCAATTGCTGTTGCTGTTTTTTATTCAAAAAAGTCGATGCTCTTCTTAAACGATTTAGATAAAGAGGCAAAACCAGAAGGGAGTGGAGCGAAGCACTGTGCCCGCTGTGGGTGTGCCACCTTTCCTGCCGTCTGGCAAGTGCAACTGCAGCACGCCACCGACGTCCGTTGTGCGGTCACCGACTGCACTCACTCGCCCGTTGCAACAGCGCTCAGCAACCACCTGCAATTATCACGCAACTGCTCTATTGTTCGAATTTCTCAGCACAACCGTTTGGCCGTAAAGCAAAGCAGCAGCGCACAAGCGTCAGTTCTCTCGGCACAAGACTGAGCAATAGATTTCGATGACGTTTGTCTCTGCCAGTGACGAGCGCCTCACAGAGTTGGCCGAGTTTGAAATGTGCACTGAGATCGTTGAGCACAGCAACATCGTCACTAACGAGCAGCTGCGGCACAGTGCCGTGCCAGTCACCGTTGATGTCAAGCTGCAGCAAGCAGACGCTCACTCACTGAGAATGGCAGATGAAATCAAAGTCTGTTGTCACGTCTGTGTGAAATGCAATCAAAATACAAATATCTAAAAAACCGGATTCCCTTCCACAAATTGTGTGCAATACCTTTGCACATCTAGCATGTTGAATGAACTTGAATCACACTTGACACATACTGATTCATCCAATGTTACATACAACGTAAATCACTTTCGGGACTCTGTTACCTTGACATGATCTGTGGACACAGCACAAACCACACCCCGAACCGCAGTTCCATTCGCAAAACGTTTCTGGTAGCCGAGTTTGCCTTGTTTTCGCGTGGTCATCGCAAGTTTTGCCGCATTCAACGTGCAGTCGTACACCATCGGCAGGGCACGCTTGATGCTGCTGAAGTAAGCTGTTTCTCGTGATTCGCTGATCGGTGCGTTGTTGCACGAATCAAAGCGTCCCTTTTCATCAGAACGATTCCAGCAGTCAATTCAAACGATCTCAACTCTGTCTCAGCTATCAGTTGCAAAGTGTTCCGAACGTTCGACCACACAAACCGAACAACGCCACTCACCCGGCCGACACAGCGCTGCTTGCCTTGTCCCGTTTCACGCCGATCACTTTCACGGTGCATTTCTTGACAAGCTGCTCCGCAAGGAACGTGTCCAGGGGACAAGTGCCAACACGCAAATACTCAGCTGGCAACTCAGTCGCGTGCAGTTGGCCTGAAACGCTGTCGAAATTCATCACCAATGACAACAGCACATAGCCATACACGCAAAACAACCTAGGAATCACGCCGCTGTTACGTTGATCGACTATACGCTGTTTGACCGCACCGTACCAACATAATTACAACTTAATAGAATCTAATAATTGTCGAAAACCTGTCTCTCTCACTGCCTCCCCTCCCGGAAAGTCCAAATGAAAATGTCGACCCGGCCCGGGTTGACCGAACGACTGAAGGTGCGTTTAGCAATTAGTTTTTTGTGCGTACACACGGACACGACACGTAAAAAATGGCCACGCGATTTAGAAATTGTGTCGTGTGTGCTATCTTAATGCATTACGGACACGATTAGTTTGCGCACGGGATTTAGAACGACGTTTGTGCGTACGGACGAAAAACTACATGGAGTTTCCGCCTTGAGCGAACAAGCCAGGCACTGCGCGCACCGATGGTGCCGTTGTGCAGCTTCAACTGGAGCATCGCGTGTCCCTCGGTGCGTCTGAGGCGTCCCGTGAGCGTGGCGGCCACCCGATCGCCCACAGTCAGCCGTTTCGACGCACGTCGTCGATCGAGCACAATCGATGATACGCCGCCGCCACCGTTGGCAGCGTGAAACTGACTCAGCTGCAGTTCGTCCTTTTCGGCCACGCTCAGCCACACGGCAGCTTCGGAGCCAAAGTGCAGCCCGGTCAGTGGTTCGCGCAGCACAACGCTCAGCTCGCTGCCGAGTGTATAGCGGCCTGCATGGAAACTGCATGAACGTCACTGAATCATACAACGAATCAATCAGTACAGCAATCCGGAGCGAGTCGTTTCACTTGCCTTGCTCGTCTGCTGGCGTGTTGGGATGCAGCCGAGAAGGCAGCACTGCCAAATGTTGGCGGCTGTAGCCAACACCGGGCACTGGACGTAGCGCGGCCAGGATGAAGTCTGGCTGAAAAACAATGTCAAATTCAACGCCGTCAGCTTGGGCAATTTGAGACCAACGGAATGAATTCATCGTTCACTGCCACTTCTCTGGGGTCACATCATGCGTCCTTCCCCGTCAGCTCGATTAATTGACAAAATTAAATGACAGTTGAGAATATCAGATGCAGATGTATTTTAATGAAGCGTTTTCAATGTGTCCAGTGACCTTGCAGAGTACAACGACGGCCTTGACGAGAGCACCAGTGTGCAGCTTCTTGTCAGCGTGGAGGGCAAGCTGGTGCTGTGGTGGTGCGAGCAGCAGGCGCAGAACAGAGAGCTCGAGACAACGCTGCCGGTAGTCGATGTGCAGCACACACGCCGTCACTGCACTGCCACCCTGTAATGGCGCATGGCTCAGCATGTTAGCACGTTTGCTTGCTTACGTGCAAGCAACTAGCCAGTTCCGTTGAAAAGGGCTTGCAATGAACAACGTCAGAAAAATACAAAAAGACCTCTGCATAGAAAACCAAACAAAACGAACTTTCAGCTCGTCATCGAGCTGCTGGTCAATGTGCTGCTGCACAATGACTCCTTTCAACTGTTTGTAGTGGTCTTTCTCCTCCATGCGTTCGCCCACAGCACCAACCACTTCACATGTCACACCAGCATTTACTATCCGTTCCAGCACACGAACACGCAGCAAACTGCCAATTGGCGGAAACGATGCGTCAGGTGACACTGTTTTGTGGTACTTGGCCTCAATAGACCGCTGTTCGACAGCTTGACGCAGCAGACGCAGAGCGAGCAATTCTGGGGAGGCGTCCGGCGGGTAGCAGTAGCGGCTCTGTAAACATGCTCTCTCATGGACTCGACTCGAATCTCAAGCTCAGAGGTTCAGCAACGGCCGAGACGCACTTTCATCATCAACGTGATGCGTTGTTTCTCCAGATCGACGCTGTCAACCTTGGCCAGCACAGTCTGCCCCAGCAAGCAGCGTTTGCCGCCCTCTGCGCCGCCGTCAACGTGGCCAAATGGAGCGAGCGCCGACAGTGCACGTGGCGAATCTTTGGTCGTCGGGAGATTCACGAAAATGCCTGCAAATCAAGTCATTGGAAGAAAGTTGGAAATTCGTAAAATCACAAACACCGTATCGCTGTTTACCCAAGTCATCGTGCACATTTGCAATGACGCCAGCGATCAGTTGTCCCTTTTCCAGCTGCATCAGTTGCATCGGCTGTGCGCGCTCTTTGCACCACTCGACGATCAGCGGTTTTGCAGACAGCTGCACAACAGCGATGCTTCTAGTTCTAGCACATTCGTTTGCAAACACCACAAAGCGTGATGCGCACCTCAAGTGTTCCGTTGGGCCGTTCGCCCATGGGCAGCACAGTCGGCGCAGTGTTGTTCCACAGATGAGCAAGGCACTCGGCAGGCAGCGGCGACAGACAGTCGGTGCTCTGACGCACGTCCATCGTGACCGCGCCAAAGCGACTGTGACGCAACAGAACGCTGCTTGGTGAAAGCACTGACGCCCGCATGCTCGTTGGCAATCGCTGCAGCTGCACAAACGACAAACGCATTCATGCGAAACATTGCTTCTGAAAATGGGTCAAACAAAACAGTGATTCCACTTACCGAACTGTCAGTTGTTGAGTCTGCTGGAGGAGACGCCAAAGCCACATTCATGCGCTGCTTTTGGTCGTCAACACTCGTAACGGTTACCAAAAGCGGCTGACCCACTTTCAGTGAGTCTGTCTGAAGATTAGTGAAATTGGTTTCAGCTTTGGAATAGATTCACGTTCACGTAGTGGCGTGACGTAATACGTCACGAAGCACGTGCTAATGTTTACAACGCCTTCACGGCATCCAGCGAGCGCTCCAATGCAACACTGAGACCGCAGCGCACCTGTTTCACGGTGAGCCAAGCCTTCACATTGTTGTAGAATGTCACCAGCGCACCAGCAGCGTGTTTCACGTGCACAATCATGCCGATCGCTGATTGGCCAACGGTTACAGCGTTGTAGCTGCTGATTGGCTGAAGCGTCGAGTCGAGAAACGCACGTTTGCGAGTCAACACCAGATTTCGGTGCTTTGCGTTGTAGAACAGCACACGGCAGACGAATTCTTGGCCTGAAACAAAAACAGCTTAACAATTTGTGTTTGCGCCAAATGAAGAGAACCGGCCCATGCAAAGTAGAACAATTCTAAACCTTTCGGGAAAACGTTTTCCAATTTCGTGGCGGCCACAGGCTTGTCAGCAGTGTGCAGCAAAGGAACGAACGCCCGGATGCGGCCGTTCACTTGCATTTGCACTCCTTCGGGTGTGCAGCTGTGCACAGTGCAAGTCACGCGCTGGCCACACTGTGCGTGCTGCAAACGCACGTGAAAACAGTGTAGCAACAAAATTCAAACAAACAAACCAATCACTTACTTGTTGCATTCAAAACCCAATCTTTAAAAAAACTGATTGTTTCTCCCACCTCAGCAGCCACCAGCTTCATTTTCAGCACTTTTCGACTGCAGGACGCCACCGCAAGATGATCCAAATAAGCGAACTGCAGAATTCTACAGCGATGTTCAGTGCCGAGTTCGTACGTCGTCTCAATCTCAGCGGTTGGCGCGTCTTCGGCAACGTCCAGCTCACGACGCCGCACAAACACCAGCAACTTGCCCGTTCTTTTATCACTTTTAGCTGCTGATTCAGGCGCTGTTTCGAGGTAAACGTGGTCTTGCGCCGTGCGGTGCACCACACGAGCGGTCACTTGGTCGCCGACGGAATGATTCTGAAACTTAACACAAATGTGAAAAAACGTCAAAACCTCAAATGCGTAATCAAATGACCATGAGCTCAGTCCAACTAAAACTTGGGGTGTAACAGTAACTGTATTAATTGCAGTTTAGCTTGGAATAGACCACCACATTTTTTTCTGAACCCAGAAAAGCCGACCAAAAATAGCGTTCTCGCAGTGAAGTCAGCAATATTTGTGGTGGTCGCCAGAGCAGTCAGTCCAAGCAGAGTGCTGTTAGGGCGCACGTAGGTGACCATCACAGACACGGTCATCGCAACTGAGTCACGTGCAAGCGCGTCAACGTCGAAACGGTACTTCCGGGGCAGGCGGTGACGCGCGATGAAACCGCGGACGCCTGAAACAGCGTCAGCACGTTGTTGTTGTGTCTGAGGCATCACGGGGGCCGACAAGGAGAAACACAAAGGCGAAACAAAGAACAAGCACTCACTTTTTGTCAGTGACACGACAGCGCCGTTTGCTCTGACAGCCAATATGGTTGCAGCGAATCTCATTCCAGGCAGTAATTCGTTGTGCAGCAACTTCTCCAGTTGATCCTCCTCTTCCTCATCCGCAACACTCTTCTTAGTTCTGTTCGCGTTTTTTGTCAGCCATTCCAAATGCACCACACGAGCCACGGTCGTTTGCCCCTTCTGTTCGTGCGGCACACGCCCGATTCGACACAGCATTGTTTGGCCGATTTCGCAATCTTGTTGGCCTTTTTCAAGCGGCAGAAAACCACGCAGGTTGGTGAGGCCGATATCCATCAGATAACCTGTGTTGAGGAAGCGCACATTGATTGTTGTTGTCCAACGAAACAAATTCTTGCACGACCTCTAAACAAAACCTTTATCCTCGCGGCTGATCACGGCACCGTTCAAAATCATGCCCGGGCATAACACGCTAGCGGTCAAGCCGCAATTCGTGGCACAAGGGTTCGTCGTTACCCGCAGCGCACCTGTGAAAACCAGAAACTTGAAATCAACACTCACTTGATAAGGGGCGTATATTGCAATTATCAGACTGTAATCATTCGTGCCCTGCTATGTAATGAGGTGATTCATTTCTTTTTCTGTGATATCCGTTGCTCTTAAGTTGTGGCAAACCACCCATTTTTTCTATATGAACGGCAAAAACTGGAGCTGGCAAAAAGCAAACCTTTTTTGTGCGTTTTGTGTTGTTGCTCGGACGGGAGCACACGGGCAGAGAGCAGCTGCCCCACGGCGAACATGCGGCGCATGGGCGTGCCCGGCGAGGCCTGCTCACTCACGTGGCGCGCGCTCAGCCTGCCTGCCAAATTGTCGCTGAACTCAAGCTGAAGCTCGGCATCGTCAATCTGCAACGCAAAACAGTGCTGCGCCGAGTGCATGCAACAGAACAAACAGCCACTGACCAACGGAGTGGTTGCTACTGCAGCAGTTGGCATAAACCAGCGGAAGAACTTCAAAAACAACAACAACGGACCGTCGTGACACATCCGAGCAGCAGCATCTCCGGCGTGCACAGGTGCTCTTTCAGTCGCTGCATCCACACGCCCTCCGCTTCTGCGCTGCCTCGGTCACGTTTCGTGCGTTTGCCAAAGTTTCCGGCAAACTGCTCATCGCCCGAATCGACAAACAGTTTCGACGTCGACGTCTCATTGTCGCTGTCGGATGACGAACCCGAACGTCGTCGACGATTCACGGTCGTCCTCGACGGCGGCGTCGTCTGGTTGGCTGCTTTTGGGCGGCACTTGTCCAATGCGGACGAGGCCCCACCGCCACGAGGGAAGTCTGCATCCATCGTTCTCGCCAGGCAACAAAAAATGCACCTGCAAGTGTGACGTTTGGATGCATCATGCTGGTGAACCAATTCTCATTGAAACTGATATTTTCAAACAATAATTTTGCTGAGCAAGTATTCGTCCGAGTGACAGAAATCACAGATGGGTCAGATTCAGAACATCTCAAAGATTCGCTTCCGCACTCATTTTGTTTATTTATTCCAAGTGAACACAGGAAAACAACAAAAACGGATTTATGAAACCAAAACTAACACACAAAACCAACTAGGGCGGTGAATAAGCCTTGGAAAAAGTTTTGAAATAAGTTTTGACAATCGGCTAATCATTATCAGTAATAAAATTACCCAAAAAATTACCCATGATATTCAGAAAAACACAATTGACACAAAAGCGTATCGTAACCAATAAAAAACACAAAAAGGCGCTGTACGGCACTAGAAAGTAAAAACAATACCTATAACACCGACTGTAAATGATATTGTTTGCATAAAACAGTAATTAACGACAAGCACGACATTTAGAACATTTCCTTTGAACTAACTGAATGGTCTAAACTTCAGAAGTTAAAATAGAAATTCACAATGATGGACATTGGACAACTGTGGGTGGGTTAATATTTATTTTTTTTTCTGAAACTCCACCAAGGCACGGTCCAAATAGCAAATATTAAAAAACCACCCATCGTCAGTGGATCAGTCAGTCGAATCAAAAAAGATAACCCTAACCCACTCATCGCTCAGAAATCGTCATGAATAAAATAAATAACCCATTGTAAAAAATTGAAAATAAAATTCATCCAAAAATAAAGTGGAACTAAAACTTTGCTTTGACTGTTAGCTAGCATCAATCATATGTATAATGTATATATCAATCAATATGATACGGCTCTCGGAAACAAATCTCGTTCAACTCAATTTGCTGTTTTTAACTCCCTTAATAACGAATTTCCCAGCCACACAACCCGTCGAGTTCAATTGCCATCCATAAAACAGCAGACAAATTACAAATACAGAGTCGAAGATCAGGCACCAAAAAAACGATACACAGAAAAATTTTGTTTCGACTTCAATAACAAACACAAACAAAAAATGACAGAAATCAAATCTCACAGCATACATAGCTCGACAAAACACCTTGTTGTTTCGCCGATAAAAAGGTCCAAAAACCGAATCATGCAATAAATTAAAAAATGACAATAAAAAGCAGTTAAGAAACAGAGTTCATTGTAACAAACAAAGCCAAATGTGACGACGACACGCCATGAAAAGCGACCATTCATGAAAGAATTGTGTTAAAATATTGTTCAGCTCAATACCAAACAACGTTCACCAAAACCAAAACAACTAGCAATAACGAGTAACAGCTAAACACACAGATACCCCACCCCATTGATAAACTTGAAATCCAGCACAGTACGCCAAGCCGATCTGCTGCTACATCAAGTTTGAATGGGCAACAAACCGGCTTGATCGTTCAACTTTATCAGCAAATTGCTCCACTATCATTTTTTTGACATTGAGACTGATTATCACTCAACAAAGTCAGGCTTTATCATCAGCTTTTATTCGAAATACGAGTGGGACAGTGCAAAACGAACCAAAATGGAGCGGCCGCACACGCAACAAAAACGTCCACACTGAATTCAAGGAATGACGGAGTTTCATTTGAAAAAGATACAGAAGCTCGCAGCTGTCCATTCTGGCGACACGAACAAGAGCAACAGAGCAAATGGGACGAACACTCGCAGGAGTCGGTGCCGCCACTCAGTAGAACCTCTTCCTTGACTGCATGCTGCGGTTCTGGAGGAAAGTGACGCCGATGCCGAGTGCGCCGAGGCAGACGACGACGGCGATGATGATCAGCAAGCTCGTGCCGAACCAGCCCAACTTCGACGGCTTCGGATCCTGCACGTGGTCGCGCGGCGCCGCCTGGAACTGCGCGGACGGATCGATCTGCGAGCGGTCGCCGTCAGTGTCCGTCTCTGAGCGCGCGTAGTCCTGCTCGTACATGCGCACTGAGATCACGTCGTGGTTGTCTGTGTGTGTATGTTGTGCTCAACCAATGCGTGCCGCATGAACATGTCTGCTTTTGCAATGCCTAAATTGCCTAAATGAATTTTATGCCAGAAGCCAGACCCCTGAAAAGTTTGGGTGCCTGAACTTTGGCACCTAAGCCGTTTCGAGAAAAAAATCACAAAATGAAATTTAGCTATGAATGGGGGTTTGTTCTAATTCAAGCAAGTCGGTTTACTTGAAATCAACAGTGAAACAAACAGAAGTTCCGTAGATCATAATCAAACTTTGATCATTTTGCATCATCACACATAACCCAACCTGACAAATCGCCGGTTGCCGCGCTGACACCAAAGAAATAACCGGTTGGTAATTTAACACCCGGCGCTGAAAAGCATTTCTCCCAAACGCCTTTGTTATTGATATCCATGTAGACCTGCAATTGCAGCAGTCGCTGACAACGTTTTCTTTGTTTCATTTCAACGGGTGCACTTGGCGTTTGGCATGGCGTGCATGTGCCATCATCATCAGCAGGTAAGTTTCAATAAAATCATGGAAAAAACTCGAAAGCGCCGTTTCAGAATTGTTCTCAGATCTTTTAAAATAGGTCAATCAATTGTCAACCAAACGGATGTCATGGGAAACACATATGCTTCATTGAAAATTAAGTTGATGTGTACTAAGAGCTGAGAACGGCACTATATCGATGCATTGCCCCCCCCCCTAACCGAGAAAGTATCAGCGACGTATCGTATCAGCAGATGCGTATCAAACGGCTTGTTGCGGAATTTCGCCTCGCAGCCGGTGTGCTCGCCACCGAGCTGAGTGTGTGTGCCGTCACGATCGTGGTCATACGTCAACGAGCCGTTGTTGACCATCGCTGAGATGTACGGGTGGCCATGCTGGTCGACAAAAACGTGCCACGTTTGCAAGTCACACAGAAACTTATTCGTTTATTTGTCAACATTTGCTCCAAAATTATCGTCCAACAGAAAAAAATTATTGATGTATACATAGGGTTGATAAAAAATCGTTTCTATGGCCAGAAAAACATTGGTTTATTTCCAAATTTTCTCTGCACCCAAAAGTGTCCAGAAGTTGGCCTCCTCCTAGAAGAATACAGTCGAAATTAGCATCTGAAGCTTAAAAAAAGTAAATATGATTTGTATTTCACAAATACAGTTTCCCACACACAGCCCATTTTTCACTTTTGCGACATATAATTTTGCGATATCATCCACCTAATAGTTTTGAAGTACCGAAAGTTTGAAAAAAAATTTGAGGGAAAAAACAGTTTTTTATTTTCGCAAAAAAACTGAAAAGGTTTTAAAACAAAAAACCGGTTTTTCCCATGCCAACCCCATGCATCTCCATTCGTTTGTCAAAGCTGTATTTACTTACCGATTTCCTAACGTCACCATTCATCCCAAAAGTTCAAAAGACTCGCGGAATGATCAAATAAGAAATTTCAGTCAATTTGTCATGATCAGGAGTCTTTCGTCACATTTTATTTGTGAACAAGAAGAAAAGCATTTTGAAAATCTGAACAGCTAGCCAACCGAGTGAGGTCCGTTGTGGTTGCTGTAGGTGTCGAGAAAAATGCCGATGCCACGGAATTTGTCGGTGCTTCCAAAAACGGGCCCCGGTTGGTTGCGTGCTTTGGCGTACCAAATGGCCATGCCATCACCAAACATTTCACCCGTGGAGCCGGTGACACGAAAAGAAACAGCTAGCTCCCAATCGCGAGTGAATACCGGCTGAAATTAGTAGATGCTGCTGTGTTGCTTCTTGATCTGGAATCACATTATACGTACAGATCGTTCATGGTGCAATCACGATTGCGCAACTTTGCCATGCCAATACAAATAAGCAGTAATCAGTACCGTGGGCGGGGGGGGGGGGGGGGGGTACACCCCCCCCAGAGCACCCGAGACCGTCGGGTGGGGGGGGGGGGGGGGGGCACCGTGCCACCCCCCAAAAACCGGGCACCCCCCCAACGGACCCCCCCCCCCTCGAAAAATTGGCCGACACCCGCCCCCCCCCCCCCCCCCCCCCCAAGACATCCTGTCTGGCGGAGACCTCCCCCCTCAAAACTTTCTGCCCCCCCGCTATCTGTTTTCGCAAATCATGAATGTTTGTCTCTAAAGTCCATAATATAAGCTGAATATATGATAACTTGACCATCTTCATTGTTATTTCAAAGATTTTGCAGCAAAATTTAGCGTTTTTCCTTTCAAATTTGAGCGAAAAAATTTCATGGGGGGGTGGGGGGGGTGGGCCCCCCCCACAGAAAATTTTGAAAAAATGCACCCCCCCATGGGACCCCCCTGGGGGGGGGTCCCACGTTACCATAGGTTGGACCCCCCCCCCCTCACTTTTTGGTCGGCACCCCCCCCACGGTACCATACCCCCCCCTCGAAAATTTTTTTGGGCCCACGGTACTGGCAGTAATTGCATCAGTTTGCTTCAGGTTTCCTTCCCTGGTTTACGGATGAAGTCTGTTTGTTCGTTTGTTAGCCACAAAAAACTTCTCGTCAAAGGCAAAGCTTGAAAGCTACAAACCATAATATTCCAAATGGCGCCCTGTTTGCTTTGCTGATCTGGTGTCAACCGAATATAATTCGACGTGATCATGGTCGATCCACTGATGTCCCAGTAAGGAATGTCCGTGCCGCCGGCTCAAAAAACATCAAGCATTGAAAACTTATCAGAATAGCAGAACTATCGGAACGGAACTCAGAAGCAAATAAAAGTAACCAGACATGCAAAATGCATACAAACATGAATAAGGTTTGATGATTGAGAGTTCGCGTTTATACCAGCCCCTCGTCTCCCAGGTTGCAGTGTTGGATAGATCGACAGGATCCTGCTCTCCGTAAACCATCGTGCAGACGAAAAACAAGAGAACAACAAAACTACAATCCATCGTTGTTGTTGCCGGTATTAGAAGTCGTTTGTGGCTGTGCCACAGCCAAATCATTGTGTTTGTAAACTTTTGAACTGTAAAAGAGAAAATTTCAACATTTCGTTTTATTCATTTTGGCGATTTTTTTATTTATGGCGTTTCATTGAACAACTGGTTGGCCTACATTGAGAAAGAAATGAAACAGCAAAAAAAGAAAATCACAGCGTGAATCGACGCTAGTGTGTAGAGTTGTTAAAAAAACAAAAATCGTCATTTTTGTTTTTTAAATTAAAAAAAATTAAAAAATCAAAGTTGTGCTAAATCAATCAGGGAGTAGGGTTGTTAAAAAAAAACAAAAATCGTCATTTTTGTTTTTTTTTTAAATTAAAAAAAAAATTTCAAAAATCAAAGTTGTGCTAAATCAATCAGGGAGTCCGAAGAACCACATATGATATGCAAGCGCCTCCCGAATGACACCCGTATGGCGGAACTTTGCAGATTTTGTTTTGGTGACCTCAATTACCCCTTTTCCAAACCGTCACCATGCCTCTTCTTGTGTTTTGACCTCCAAAACGTCACTAATTGTCCCCAGCTAAGCTAATGCTAAAGTGAAGACAAACATACCGCCTTGAAATTCGATCAATTCTTCTGATGGTGTCGCGAGCGCGACGACACGACACGAAGCAGCAACCAGACAACGTAGCGCTTGCAAACGGTGCAGCGAGCACAATCGGACGCTCTGCGAGGCTAATCGTCACCTTATCTGCATCGGAAATGGTAGGCTAAGCTTTGGGACGCTCAAAAACTTCATCGCAGATGTTGTCGAAGCCTAAAATCAGTCGGTAAAACGGCCCAAAATCGACTGCTAAAGGTTTTACGAGGTATAATCAAAGAAAAATTTGGTGAACTTTCGAAAAATTGTGCCAAAATTGAGGTTTTCAGAGCATATTAGAGGAAAATTTTTCGAATTTTTTTTTAAAAAAAAAATCGGCATTTTTGTTTTTTTTTATCATTTTTTTTAAAAAAAAAATTTTCATTTTTGTTTAACAACCCTATCAGGGAGTTCGAAGAACCAACCACATTTGATATGCAAGCGCCTCCCCCCGAATGACTCCCGTATGTCGGAACTTTGCAGATTTTGTTTTGGTGACCTCATTTACCCCTTTTCCGAACCGTTACCATCATAGTTGTTCCAGAGCCGAGGGGTTGGGGGGGGCCGATATAGATACTATTACAAAAAACAAAAAACACCAAAAACAAAAACACACAAAAACAAACCTCCCAAAATTAAAAATTTCAAAAATTGACTCATTTTATGTCCTCGAAGACAAAAATTTTCAGATACAGTCGAACTCACTAAAATGTGGAATCAGCTGATTGGTCGACCAAGCGGAGGCTGCTCACACTCCGCACCGTTCTTTTTTCGTGGATTTGGATTTTATTGAAACGTGTTTTTTTTGAATGAGTGTGAATTTCCAGCACCGGTTTCATGCTAAAAATAAACTCAAAGGGTTGGAGAACTGCGAAATTCAATTTTTTTGTATTCAACAGCTCAAAATGCATTTTTTACTGACGACGACGACGACGACGTCGTCGTCGCTTAATTTTTACGTGTGAACTGAAAGACAAAAGCCTGAAATGAGTGCGCTGTGTAGCCAGCTGAAGGGGGTTTCATTCCTAGCTGACCGATCGACATGCGTCCGCAATTAAAAAAAAATGCGTTCCGACCTCGCGGACGACGACGACACGACGACGACTTTGCTTTCATTTTTCATTTTTTCGTTTTCAAGTTGTTTTTGGTAAGCTGCTGTGTTCATTTACTTGGTGCACGCAGCAAACCATGCACAGCTCACTCCTTTCAGGCTTTTATTTTCCAGTCCACACGCAAAAATTAAGCGACGACGTCGTCGTCGTCATTAAACAAAAAATACATTTTGAGTTGAGCTGTGGAATAAAAATTTTCTAAATTTCGCGGTCTCTAACCTTTGAGTTTATTTTTAGCACAAAAAGGGTGCTGGAAATAGGGTTGTTAAACAAAAATGAAAATTTTTTTTTTTAAAAAAAAAAGTGATTAAAAAAAAAACAAAAATGTCGATTTTTTTTTTAAAAAAAAAAAATTCGAAAAATTTTCCTCTAATATGCTCTGAAAACCTCAATTTTGGCACAATTTTTCGAAAGTTCAACAAAAATTTTCTTTGATTATACCTCGTAAAACCTTTAGCAGTCGATTTTGGACCGTTTTACCGACTGATTTTAGGCTTCGACAACATCTGCGATGAAGTTTTTGAGCGTCCCAAAGCTTAGCCTACCATTTCCGATGCAGATAAGGTGACGATTAGCCTCGCAGAGCGTCCGATTGTGCTCGCTGCACCGTTTGCAAGCGCTACGTTGTCTGGTTGCTGCTTCGTGTCGTGTCGTCGCGAAACCATCAGAAGAATTGATCGAATTTCAAGGCGGTATGTTTGTCTTCACTTCAGCATTAGCTTAGCTGGGGACAATTAGTGACGTTTTGGAGGTCAAAACACAAGAAGAGGCATGGTGACGGTTTGGAAAAGGGGTAATTGAGGTCACCAAAACAAAATCTGCAAAGTTCCGCCATACGGGTGTCATTCGGGAGGCGCTTGCATATCATATGTGGTTCTTCGGACTCCCTGATTGATTTAGCACAACTTTGATTTTTGAAATTTTTTTTTTTTTAAAAAAATTTTTTTTTTTTTAAAAAAAAAACAAAAATGACGATTTTACCTAAAATTAGCGAAATTTTCAAGAAAAACAAGTTTCAATAAATGGTCAAATTTTGCTCGAAAAATTGACTCATTTTCGGTCGAATGTCCACATCGAAGACAAAAATTTTCAGACTGTATATTGCTGGCTGAGAAATTTTTTTAGATATATAATAGCTGAGCCGAAAAAACCTGTTTGATAGAGATAGATTCGAAAATTTTTTGGGGGGGCCGGCCCCCCCCCCAGGCCCCCCCTAGAACAACTATGGTTACCATGCCTCGCTTCTTGTGTTTTGACCCCCAAAACGTCACTGATTGTTCCCAAATCCCAGCTGAAGTGAAAACCAACATACCGGCTTGAAATTCGATCAATTCTGATCTGATGATGTCGCGCGACGACACGACACGAAACAGCAACCAGACAAAGACAACGTAGCGCAAGTAGAAGAAAAAATTTTCAATTTTTTTTAAAGTTTGAAAAAAAAATCCAAATTTAAAAAAACGAAAAAAAAATTAAATTTTTTTTTTCAAAGCCCCTAACCCTAGCCCCCCCCCAAATCAACCCAAAGCACATGGTCCCCCCCAAAATTTTCCAGCTATCTATTTATCTGGAAAATTTGCTCCAGCTATCTATATCGCCCCCCCCCGGCCCCAACCTAATGCATCATTATTAAAACAGGTGCATGTGCGGTGGCGGTGGGGTTGCCCTTCTTTTCTAAAATCCGCTTCAGGTAAAACACGCTCGTTGTCGGACATTGCTAAAACGGACTTGATTCAAATCTTAATTCTGAAGCCTAATCCTAAGCCAAACCTGTTCCTAACCTAATCCTAACCTAAGCCAAGCCTTTTTAGAAAGGAAGATGTCAGAACAATTGCGTTTTGAACAAGTTTTTGTTGAGGCCGGAGCGTGTGCAGGCGCGCTAGTGGATCATGAGCACGAGCATGCGGATGCGAGGTGCGCGTGCGTTTTAAAAAAGAAGCACCAGGTGCAGTACCGTGGGCGGGGGACCCCCCCCCCCCAGAGCACCAGAGACCGTCGGGTGGGGGGGGGTGGGGGGTAGGGTTGTAAAAAAAAACAAAAATCGTCATTTTTGTTTTGTTTTTTTTAATTTAAAAAAAAAAAAATTAAAAATCAAAGTTGTGCTGAATTAATCAGGGAGTCCGAAGAACCACATATGATATGCAAGCGCCTCCCGAATGACTCCCATATGACGGAACTTTGCAGATTTTGTTTTGGTGACCTCAATTACCCCTTTTCCAAACCGTCACCATGCCTCTTCTTGTGTTTTGACCTCCAAAACGTCACTAATTGTCCCCAGCTAAACTAATGCTAAAGTGAAGACAAACATACCGCCTTGAAATTCGATCAATTCTTCTGATGGTGTTGCGACGACACGACACGAAGCAGCAAGCAACCAGACAACGTAGCACTTGCAAACGGAGCAGCGAGCACAATCGGACGCTCTGCGAGGCGAATCGTCACCTTATCTGCATCGGAAATGGTAGGCCAAGCTTTGGGGTGGGGACGCTCAAAAACTTCATCGCAGATGTTGTCGAAGCCTAAAATCAGTCGGTAAAACGGTCCAAAATCGACTGCTAAAGGTTTTACGAGGTATAATCAAAGAAAATTTTTGTTGAACACTTTCGAAAAATTGTGCCAAAATTGAGGTTCTCAGAGCATATTAGAGGAAAATTTTTCGAATTTAAAAAAAAAATCGGCATTTTTGTTTTTTTAATCACTTTAAAAAAAAAAAAAATTTCATTTTTGTTTAACAACCCTAGTGGGGGGGGGGGCACCGTGCCACCCCCCCTAAAACCGGGCACCCCCCCATCGGACCCCCCCCCCCTCAAAAATTTGGCCGACACCCCCCCACACCCCCCATGAAATTTTGTCTGGCGGAGACCCCCCCCCAAAATTTTCTGCACACCCTATTTTTTTTTTTGAAAATCATGATTTTTTGTCTATAAAGCCTATAATATAAGCTGAATATATGATAACTTGACCATCTTCATTGTAATTTCAAAGATTTTGCAGCTAAATTTAGCGTTTTTCCTTTAAAATTTAAGCGAAAAAATTTCATGGGGGGTGGGGTGGGGGGGGTGGACCCCCCCACAGAAAATTTTGAAAAAATGCACCTTCCCATGGGACCCCCCTGATTTGTATACATTCTTAAAAGTGATTTTTTTGATTTTTGATCTGAGGTTGCTTGTAATGAGTCGTTGTAGGTTCCTAACCCTAAACCTAATCCTAATCCTAAGCCAAGCCTTTTTGATAAGGTGAAAATGATCAATTTAGTTTTTGCATTTTTTTCTTTCCTGTGTTATGGAGGAGGAGCACCGGAACTGCAGATGCAGCTGTTTTAATAATGATGTATTACGGATAGGGTTGTTAAAAAAAACAAAAATCGTCATTTTTGTTTTTTTTTTAAAAAAAATTTTTTTTTTTTTTTTAAAAATTTCAAAAATCAAAGTTGTGCTAAATCAATCAGGGAGTCCGAAGAACCACATATGATATGCATGCGCCTCCCGAATGACTCCCGTATGGCGGAACTTTGCAGATTTTGTTTTGGTGACCTCAATTACCCCTTTTCCAAACCGTCACCATGCCTCTTCTTGTGTTTTGACCTCCAAAACGTCACTAATTGTCCCCAGCTAAGCTAATGCTAAAGTGAAGACAAACATACCGCCTTGAAATTCGATCAATTCTTCTGATGGTGTCGCGCGCGACGACACGACACGAAGCAGCAACCAGACAACGTAGCGCTTGCAAACGGAGCAGCGAGCACAATCGGACGCTCTGCGAGGCGAATCGTCACCTTATCTGCATCGGAAATGGTAGGCTAAGCTTTGGGACGCTCAAAAACTTCATCGCAGATGTTGTCGAAGCCTAAAATCAGTCGGTAAAACGGCCCAAAATCGACTGCTAAAGGTTTTACGAGGTATAATCAAAGAAAATTTTTGTTGAACTTTCGAAAAATTGTGCCAAAATTGAGGTTTTCAGAGCATATTAGAGGAAAATTTTTCGAATTTAAAAAAAAAAAAATCGGCATTTTTGTTTTTTTTTTAATCACTTTTTTTTTAAAAAAAAAAATTTCATTTTTGTTTAACAACCCTAATTACGGACCCCCCTGGGGGGTCCCACGTTACCATAGGTTGGACGGGGACCCCCCCTCACTTTTTGGTCGGCACCCCCCCCCCCCCACGGCACCATGACCACCATACCCCCCTTCGAAAATTTGTTTGGGCCCACGGTACTGACCAGGTGGCGGTGGCCCCTGCCTAGGGTTGTTAAAAAAAACAAAAATCGTCATTTTTGTTTTTTTAAAAAAAAAAATTTTTTTTTTAAAAAAAAAAATTTCAAAAATCAAAGTTGTGCTAAATCAATCAGGGAGTCCGAAGAACCACATATGATATGCAAGCGCCTCCCGAATGACACCCGTATGGCGGAACTTTGCAGATTTTGTTTTGGTGACCTCAATTACCCCTTTTCCAAACCGTCACCATGCCTCTTCTTGTGTTTTGACCTCCAAAACGTCACTAATTCTCCCCAGCTAAGCTAATGCTGAAGTGAAGACAAACATACCGCCTTGAAATTCGATCAATTCTTCTGATGGTGTCGCGACGACACGACACGAAGCAGCAACCAGACAACGTAGCGCTTGCAAACGGTGCAGCGAGCACAATCGGACGCTCTGCGAGGCTAATCGTCACCTTATCTGCATCGGAAATGGTAGGCTAAGCTTTGGGACGCTCAAAAACTTCATCGCAGATGTTGTCGAAGCCTAAAATCAGTCGGTAAAACGGCCCAAAATCGACTGCTAAAGGTTTTACGAGGTATAATCAAAGAAAATTTTTGTTGAACTTTCGAAAAATTGTGCCAAAATTGAGGTTTTCAGAGCATATTAGAGGAAAATTTTTCGAATTTTTTTTTAAAAAAAAAATCGGCATTTTTGTTTTTTTTTTAATCACTTTTTTTTTAAAAAAAAAAATTTTCATTTTTGTTTAACAACCCTACCCCTGCCCTTTAACAGTTAACACAGGAAAGAAAAAAATGCAAAAACTAAAGTTGATGATGGGCAATTATTGTAATTATCTAGCTGTAATTAGTATAATTGTGCGTGATATCCTATATAATGTGATCCTTTTCCTGTAATCTTGGTTGTTCTCCAGTCCAGTAAATCGCCACTCTCTCGCTACTTGAAGTGGTGAGCCCGCCGTTGAGCGTGGCACGTAGGCGGTCATCATGACCGGCCTTCTCTGGTCGTCTGCTGCTCCTTATTGTCGTGTGTACCCAGTATGGGCACAACTTGTTTATTGTCGCTTTATGCCGTGGAAGGCGCGACTTTGTCCCGTATCGCCTGTTATGGTTTTGTCGCTGACCCGCGAGATGGCAGCGCGTGTGGTAAGACGAGCAACCGCGGAGGAAATGGCTCGCAGCACTTGGGACGTTCGATGGACGAGAAGGAGACAACCGTTCACGCAGCGGAGTTTGGCGTATTATCAGCGCAGCGACCAGCAGTCAAATATCCGGCCGAGGATGTGCCGAGAGATGAACGTCAGCCAATGGGCGATGACGCGTCGCGAGGATTGCGATGAGGCCAAGGTGCCGATTTTAACGTGCTTCTGGCTGCCGAACGAGCGCCGAGCATTGAGCCGTGATGGGATAGGCCGCAGTGCCGATGAATGGGGCGTTTCCGGCCGAGCGTGTGCCGAGGATGCAGATGTGTGTGACGTCTGACGTATGACGTAGCGCCGTTTGAAGTAGTGTGAGACAGACGCCTGAATGATTTGTGATTGAAAGGGAGATTTCGTGATTTGGCTTCCCCCCCTCTTTCCGTTGATGGGGGAGAAGTTGATGATGGGCGTTTATTGTAATTATCTAGCTGTAATTAGTATAATTGTGCGTGATATCCTATATAATGTGATCCTTTTCCTGTAATCTTGGTTGTTCTCCAGTCCAGTAAATCGCCACTCTCTCGCTACTTGAAGTCTAAATTGATCATTTTCACCTTATCAAAAAGGCTTGGCTTAGGATTAGGAACCTACAACGACTCATTGCAAGCAACCTCTGATCAGAAATCAAAAAAATCACTTTTAAGTATGTATACAAATCCGGCCCCAACCCCAACCCCTCGGCGCGGCTCTGGTCTGGAACAACTATGTTTCAATCAAACACTTAACTCATAGTTGTTCTAGGGGGGGGCTGGGGTGGGGGGGGGGGCGGCCCCGGCCCCCCCCCAAAATTTTTCGAATCTATCTCTATCAAACAGGTTTTTTTCGGTTCAGCTATTATCTATCTAAAAAAAATTCTCAGTCAGCTATCTATCTGAAAATTTTTGTCTTCGAAGACACAAAATGAGTCAATTTTTGACCAAAATTGACTATTTTTGCTCGTAATTCTTGAAAATTTCGCTAATTTTAGGTAAAATACGCGTTTATACTTGATTTTTAGTGTATTTTTAGCATTATTTTGCTGTTTTTATAGCTTTTTAGCGTTTTAGCTATCTATCTATTAAATTTCAAAATTTTGACCGGCCTCCCCCCAAAGTCACATGCCCCCCCCGTGGCCCCCCCCCCCCAAAATTTTCCAGCTATCTATCTATCTAGAAAATTTGCTCCAGCTATCTGTATCGCCCCCCCCCCCCAACCCCTCGGCTCTGGAACAACTATGACTTAACTTTCATAAAATTAACCACCAAAAACCAAAATCGTTTCCTTTTCAGGACGTGGAAAAGTAATAAAACGGTGCCTGTTGTTTTTGTGAAAAGTTTTTAGCCATCATGGGACGCAGACCAGCTCGTTGGTAAGTTGATCTTTTATCGTTGCTTATGCTTTCATTTTTTTTTAAATTCGCATTTGTTTTTTGTTTTATGCGCATTCATTGTTGTTTGGTATCATTTTCGCTGTTTTTCTGCAGCTACCGGTACATCAAAAACAAGCCGTACCCAAAGTCACGTTTCTGCCGCGGTGTGCCGGATCCGAAGATTCGTATTTACGATCTCGGACGCAAGAAGGCAGACGTTGACGAGTTTCCGCTGTGTGTCCATTTGATTTCGAACGAACGGGAACATTTATCATCGGAGGTTAGAAAGTGTTTGTGAAATGGGATGGTTGAACGCTATTTACTTGACATTCTCGAGGTCAACTCACAGTCTTCCCTGGTCAAGGCAAGGCAGACGTTCTCAAGGTTTGATTTTTCAGGTTCACAGCCCAAATATTGACATTTTTTTCACAATTTTTCGGTTGAAAAAATGCGCGTCGTTAATTTGATAATTTTGCACCGCCCGACAAGACAGCCAATCACAAGGAAGCAATTTGAGATGTTTTAGCTTCTTCTATTGAGCTAGCAAACTGATGTAGGCACTCGAGGCAGCTCGCATCTGCGCCAACAAATACCTGACCAAGATGTGTGGCAAGGACGCGTTCCACATGCGTGTCCGCAAGCATCCGTTTCACGTGCTGCGTATCAACAAAATGTTGTCCTGTGCAGGTGCCGATCGGTGAGTAAATGAGCTGTATTGCACTGCGTGTAACACACGATTGCTTAATGGTTGTCTTGCATCTGCTGATGCTCGTGCTGCTGAACAGCTCAACGCACATTGATGAAGGTTGAGACCTTGAGTTGAGTGCTATGAACGAGCTGTGTGCTGTGGCAGCAGTTTGGTGTTCGCTTGAGTGCGTGCTGACTGCAGTGTCTGTGTGCTTGCAGCCTGCAGACGGGCATGCGCGGCGCGTTTGGCAAGCCGCAGGGCACGGTGGCGCGCGTCAAGATCGACGACTTTCTGCTGTCGGTGCGTCTGCGCGACGCGAACGAGGCGCACGCCGTCGAGGCTTTCCGTCGTGCAAAGTTCAAGTTTCCCGGTCGCCAATACGTCAGTTTGATTTGCGCTATGATCTTAGAAAGTCTCAGAAGATTGTGCGATTGATTTTTTATAATAAACACGTCTGACGGGCATTTGGGTGAACAGATTTCTTTGAAACTAATTTGAATGCGGCACGTTTTCAGATCGTCGTTTCGCGCAAGTGGGGCTTCACGAAATGGGACCGCGAGCAGTATGAGGAGATGCGCAAGACGGGACATCTGATGTCGGACGGCGTCAGCGCAAAGTACATGCCCGACCACGGACCGCTGGACGTTTGGGCGAAGAGACTCGCCTCATGAATGTCGTCGGAGACGTTTTGCATTAGTGAATCATGAGTGCATCAGTAATGAAGGCATCGTTGACTTGTCACTATGATTCAGTGGAGAAATTTAGGATTGTTGAAATGTATTCTTGTTGCAATTATTGTTGGCGACACATGTTGTTTCTGTTCTGTCGTAGCGGAATAAAAAAGCGTTACCAAGATTAGAGTTTCTTGCGGTGGGCTTTCTGTAGCGTATGATCGGGCACCATACTTATGGTTGGTGTATTATCTGTTTTGTTGCCAATTATGATTCATCAATTTGAAACAGTAAGCCGAATTCAAAATCGACAACTGAAGACATGAGCAACAAAGTTAACTTGGAGGGCCTGACACGTTTACCGACTCGACTGCAAGATTTGCTGAACGACTGCACATTGTTGGTAAATCAGATTGTGAAATCGTCGAAATCGAACGAGGTTCGTTGGTGTCTTCGTTTTCAATTGAGGTTGTACAGCAGCAGGACTTCATTTTATGTTCAATTTACAAGCCGCTGGTTTCAGTTGCTCGGTGCGGCGGTGAAACAATTCGCGGCACAGGATACCGCCATTGAGAACTCGATGAATGTCTGTTTGTGACAGCTTCATTCGATTGTGGTTGCGTTGATTTCATTTGCAAACAGAAGCACACCATTGCAGAGTGCTCGCAAGCTGAGTTTGATCGTGTCGCATATGCAAATCACGACTGAAAACGTCGCAAAATGGTAATCCAATTCGTGATTTTCTGCTCGTAGCTTTTTTGCATACAAACAGTGAACTCTAAAAACGAAACTTTAGCGTGGAAACCATGAGTGATGTTCAAGACCAGCTGGGCACCATGGAGCGTTGCAGTTACTATACGTTGCCGTCGTCGTCTGAGACGAACTAACTTCAACATTCAATATTACATTTTGGTGTTTCTAAACATTCCGCAAAAACATTCGAAATGCCAAAAAAGCAAAAAGGCGGCAGTTGCGTTGCGACGCCGGCGCATCAACGAATGACATTCCTTGGACAAGCTGCACACATCATGGCCACATTGAACAAGGCGAAAGCACACGGCACCAGAGGGCATGGTCAGTGACCGGCGGTCGCGGTGCATGCCATGCGCCATTGAAATTCAGCTACTGTATTGAACGTAGGCATGTTGTTGCGAGCTGAGAAAACTCGTTTTTCAGCCGCCAACTCGTCAAAGCCCCAGAAACGACAGCAACGTGTGAGAAAACGTCGAGCGTGCACCGGCGCTGAAAGCTACGACCAGTTAGCTTTGGTGTTCTCAAAGTCGATGCAAGCAGTTCGCAAGAAAACACTGTCAAAATTCGCCAGCGATTATAAAAGGCAGTTTTGCCATCGCTGCGGTCGCCACCTGTTTCTGAGTCAGCCGTTTCCGACCGTTTCTTGTGCGTCGCAAATGGAGAATGAGAAAGCGAATCATGCTGAAATCATTGGCAACAGTTCTGTTGTGCAAATGAGACGACGTCGAGGCAGCAATCGACCGTTTTTGGAAGTGACTTGTCGCGCTTGCGAGCACACCAGGCGATATTTGTGTGACCCACGACATAAAGATGGGCCCGAGAACGACAAAAGTGAAGCTGTGAAAGTGAAATGAACTTGCAATAATTGGCAAAATAAATATATGAACGATTCCGTTGGCTTGGCTGTCTCTTTTTGATCGGTACTTATGTTACCGCCGTGGATAAGCAATCACTGTCTTGCTTTGTTTGTGAATTGTTTTATGGGGAGTATGAATGAGTTGCCGATTGCAGACGTTTCGCGATGCAATGCGACGATTTGACTTGGCACATTCTCAACCATGGCCATTGCTCGTACAAAGTCTCGTGAGTTGCTCAACCCTTGCAATCAAGAGTAGTTTTTGCACCGTATTTGTTTGCTTTTTTCAGCACAAAAACGCAGAAATTTTGCCGCAATGAGTTTAACCTGACTGGTCTTTGCACTCGCAAAGCTTGCCCACTGGCCAACAGTCAATACGCTACTGTTCGCGAAGAAAAGGGTAACGTCCGCGCTTGTATATGCATGTCATGCATTCTTTCGGTTTCTTTTTTATTTGCCTCACTTTAGGTATCTGCTATTTGTACATGAAGGTGGTGGAGCGAAGTCATTTCCCGGAGCGAATGTGGGAAAAGGTTGGTTTTCTTGAAACTTGAATCAGCACGTTTGCACTTTACATCGGTTTGACTGACGTGCGCGACACGTCATGCTGTTTGGCTGCATTATGTTTTGTTCATTTAATTCGAGTTCGAATCAATCGGTGTTTACTTTTCTCAGGTGAAACTATCAAAGAACCTTGAGCGAGCGCTGCAGCAAATCAACGAGCGTCTCATTTACTGGCCTGAGTTTGTTCGCCACAAATGCAAGCAGCGTCTCATCCGTATCACGCAGTATTTGATTCGAATGCGCAAGATCGTGCTCAAGGGAAAGTTCGTGCTTTACTAAACTCCGTTCACGCAAGCGTAACTTGCCTCGGGTTATTTACAGTTGTTCGTCACCTAATTCTCAAAGGGTGTCATAATAAATACGCGCACCTTGTTGAAAATCAAGCGACCCACTGGTGAAGCGCCGTGAACGCAGCTGCGCAACAGTGTTGCATTTTTTCACATTATTTTTCTGAACGCCCACCTGAAAACAAAAATGATGTGCACATCTATTTGTGTGCTTTTCAACATGTTCATAAGAGAGTTACCGTTTTGCAGACAAAAGAAGATCATTCCATTGCAACGAAAAATCGAACGACGAGAAAAAAGACGCGAAGAGAAAGCGTTGTCGGCAGCGAAACTCGAGACGAACATTGAGAAAGAACTGTTGGAGCGCTTGAAGCAGGGCACCGTTTGTGACTTTCACCGTTTCTTTATGCAAAACTTGGGAGCCTCTTGTTTTTTTGATTGCATTTCTTGTTTTTTGTTCACATTTTTTCAGTACGGCGACATTTACAATTTCTCCAAGAAGGCCTTTGACAAAGTGTTGGAACATGAGCGAGAAGATGAAGAAGAGGTGGAATTGGAGGAGGAGCTTGAAGACGATCAGGTGGTGGGCGACGGGGTGCTTGTTTTTGTACAGCACAATATCATCAATATAGATTTTCACAATTTTTGCAACAACCACGATTTTCAAACAGTTGGAGAAATATCATGTCCAATAAACAATCGCCGTTTTCAGGACACCGGCCAAGTGCAGTATGTTGCCGACTTTGACGAGTCGGACGAAGACGAAGCTGACATGGAGGTGAGTGTCCTGCTTTTTGTTTTATTCATGGACTGCACTTATAAAATAATATTTGTCAGGACTTGGCGGGTCCCAGCGGTTCGCGAGCTCCAGAGTCGCATTCGTTCGCTTCGGAGCACGACAGCGATTCAGAGATGCACGATTTGAGTGAACTTGAAGACAGTGACACCGTTGACGAGCCGAAAAAGAAGTCCCATAAAAAGACAAAGCAAAAGAAGAAATCAACAAAAGAATCAATGCCACATAAAAAAGCGGCAAAGTTTGCTGCGACACCAAAGTCGACAGGACGTGCCGAAAAGTGGCGCCGACCACACGTCGAAATCGAGTATGAACATGAACCTGTGCCTCGCGAGAAGATGCTGGTCACTCATTAGAACTGGTTGCTTGCCGTGGCTGCGTTGCTTTTAACAAGTGCTCTTTGTTGTTTACCTGTTGCGTTATATTTTATGGTTTGAACATTTATGATGGCAAATAAATTTGATGATAAGTTGTTAAGGTGTGTTGAGTGTCATTTTGCCGAGTAATTTGTCTGCACTTTGCGATGCGTATCTAACATGTGTGTCGTGTGTCAACAACTGATGTACAAATTTACATGCCGAATTTCCACCGATGACAGCAGGAATCCGGATCTCAGTTGAAGTTTGAACATATCGGGCATAAATGGGTCGAAAGTCAAACAAAAAGGTTCGTTTTCGAATGTACACGGCTAAAAAAGATGCCAAAAAGTTTGTTTAGAAAACCATTTCCCAATCAACGTTTTTTTAGAGAAATATGCCTGGCCCGCATGAGTTGCCCTCAGCATCGAGCTCATCTGGTCAGTCGACTTCTCTGACACAACCGAACAAACGCGCTCCATCCGATGAAAACAACGCTCATGAAGAATTCCAACCGAAAAAACGAAAATTGCACACGTACGAAAAAGCACGGTTGGCATTTGAAAAGGCTGAACAGGAACGACAGAAGAAACGAGAGGTGAGTCAATTGGCAATGTGCAATATGCTGATTGGCGGCATTCAAAGTGAGCGCGCTGCTTGCTGCTGAAACGACGCTGCAGCAGTCAACGAGCGTGCTTTGAGAGCTTTGTAAGTGAGCAATTCGCATCTCAGGCAGCACAAAAAGCGGCCGAATCGCGGGAGGAATCGTTGAAACTGTACAAACGGGACAAACGACAGAAAATGAAATGCACGTTCTACAAAAAGACGAAGCGGGGACAACCACGACTCGACGCGAAAGTGGAGTATTTGCTCGGCAAACTGGAGCGTTCCATTGAAAAGGAAAAACGGGCCAGCAAGTGATTGGCGATTCTTTGGTTGTTTTGGTGCAATTCTGTATAATTCACCGATTTCCTGATGTCTATTGCTATTTCATTGCAGTGTGTACTGAATAAAATTTGCCAAAAAACAAACGGTTTCGATGTGATTGTTGTGCTTGTGTAGCACCAGTCACCGTTATTTCGTTGGCTGTACTTTTCCCATGTTCAAGAAACGCACTGTTATTCTTTCTGTTTTCCAGTAATGCAAACGGCCTTCACCACTGTCAATGTTTTGAGACGCGAGATAGCATTGTGGAGAAGAGCAATTGGTGGGCGACATTTAAGATAGGCTTTTTGAGTCGACCGACCCGGCCTCCACACCTCTAGGCACAATTTCAAAAAAGTTTTCAAATTCAGTCAAATTTGAGACCAATCGAACCGCCTTGATGCCCTTTCAAATCATTTTATTTTAATCCAAGCTTTCTTTATGCTTCATTGGAAAAATCTTCACCCCCTTGTAGAACTCTCTACTTTTCTTTACTATTACAAAAACAAACACCAAACCCCTTATTCACCTGTTAACTAAGTATTTTAGTTTTGTAAAAAAACTGCAGAGGTGTGGTTTCACGTTTTCGGACTTAGATAGTTGTGGGGAATCTGAATCTGAAGACTGCGAAAAAGAAAATAAAATCAGCTTCAAAAGCGTCGCCGGGACTCACACGAATAAAAAAAATGGTGCGCAGTTTTTGGTCACCGCACAGGCGGTTCCTCCCACCCCCAATTGACCACCTCAGTGCTGCAACCGGACTAAGGGTTCGGACCTGATCAAAATCTATTAAATTTTCCCACGTCTACTGTGCCCTACGCGTAGCCATGGGATCGGAAGGAAATTTCCTAAAAATTAAATAAAAAAAAGCGCGTCACAAGACACCTGAAATATGGACAATTACAAATCGAGGTCGCTGAGTCTCAATAATGTTTATTTTGTTATACAATTACTCCGCACCCTAAAAACGGCCTCTATGGTGACGGAAAGGGAAAAAACTGGAAAAAATCGGAAACTAATCAAAAAATAATGAAAACTGTGCCGTAAAACAAATCGAGATTGCTGAGTCTGAAATGAGTTATTTGTAACGGATTACTCCGCACCCTAAAAACGGCCTCTATGGGGACGGAAAGGGAAAAATTTGAAGAAAATCGGAAACTAGTCAAAAGAATCCGGATAGCAAAATAACATCATATTCGGACTCAGCGACATCGATTCAGATTTTTTTGGCTAGTTTCCGGATTTTTTCAATTTTCTTTATTTTCATCCCTGTAAAAACTATTTTAGGGTGCGGAGCAATCCGCATGGCAAAATGAACAGCAATTCGGACTGAGCGACCTTGATTTCTATTTATGGCACAGTTTTCAGATTTTTCACTAGTTTCCGATTTTTTTCAGATTTCTCTTTTTTCGTCCCTATAGAGACCGTTTTTAGGGTGCGGGGTAATCCGTATGGACAAATAAGCATATATTCGGACTCAGCGACCTCAATGAACGGCATAGTTTCCAGATTTTTTTGACTAGTTTCCGATTTTTTAATTTTTCCCCTTCTGTCCCCAAGAAGCTGCTTTTAGGGTGCGGAGTAATCCGATAGCAAATAAACATCAATTCAGACTCAGCAACCTCGATTTGCATTTACGGCACAGCATAACTCAGCAATCTCGATTTGTATACAGCACAGTTTTCATTATTTTTTGATTAGTTTCCGATTTTCCCTTTTTACATAATTCGTATAGCAAAATAAACATCAATCAGACTCAGCAATCTCGATTTGATTACGGCACAGTTTTAAATTTTTGATTAGTTTCCGATTTTTTCCAGTTTTTCCCTTTCCGTCCCCATAGAGGCCGTTTTTAGGGTGCGGAGTAATTCGTATAACAAAATAAACATATATGCAGACTCAGCGACCTCGATTTGTAATTGTACCATGATTTCAGGTGTCTTGTGACGCGCTTTTTATTTAAATTTAATTTTAAGGAAATTTCCTTCCTGATCCCCATGGCATACGCGTTTAGGGCACAGTAGAAACGTCGGGCAAAATTCTAAATAAGATTTTTGAACTCAGCGTACCCGAAAACCCATTTTTAGTCACGGTTGCAGCACCTGAGGTGGCTCCAAAAAATTTGGGGGGTGGGAGGAAACACCCTGCATGCGGCATATTGACCAAAAACGCATGCGACAAGCCATTTTGTTTTGTATCGTGTGAGTCCCGGCGACGCTTTATAAAGCTGAAATTTTACATGTATATACATTTTTCGCAGATCTTTCAGAATTACCTAGAAACTATACCCCACAAACGTTTCTAAAGTACCGAAAAACGTGAAAAACCACCAACCTCTGCAGTTTTTTAAAAATACAAAGCATGAAAAAACATTTTCAACCTATAGTATAACAGCGAAAAATGTGCGCAAATACAAGGGGAATTGATTGGTGTTTGATTCTTGTTAATAGCTTCAAGCAGAGGCGAGCTAGAACAGTTTTACTACAAGGGGGTCGAAAATTAGGTTTTTCCCAATTTTGAAGCATAAAGCGCCATTCATGGAGGTTGAAGCGCGCTGAAGCGCGCTGACGCGCTTCACTTTGCTACACATTCACGAAGCAAAAAAACAGCGCGCTTCAGCGTGCGTCAGCGCGCTTCAGTTTTGGAGCACATGCGCATTCACGGCCGCGCGCGCTGAAGCGCGCTGAAGCGCGCTGACCAGCTTCATCGTGAATGAAGAAATGAAGCTGCGTCAGCCGCTGCGGCTTTTTAGGTTTTTTGCCCATTCACGAACGCGCGCTGAAGCGCTGACGCGCGCTGAAGTGCGCTATCATGAATGATGAAATGAAGCTGCGTCAGCCGCTGCGGCATTTGATGTCCGGACATCAAATTTGTGTGTGCAAAATCGCTGATTGTTGCTGTCAGTGACAACAACGAATACTCAACAAAGCAGAAAAGTAGTGCAAGAAATTTATGTGAAATTTATGTGAACTGTACCCGTGCGACGGTGTGGGGTACTGATTTGCGCAGCCCTTAAAACCGGTGTGCAGCCCGCAAGAACAAGCTTTGCTTCATTACACCGGCTGCCTTGCAAACTGAAAAAAGGGCCAAATTCATTCAGAATGCTTTTTTGTACTGTTTTTTATGGTTTCACACCAAAAGTTTTCTGATCTTAGGCGCATATTTATTGAAAAATTGTGAAATGGACTTTCGAAGTGAAGAAAAACTTTGAAAGCTACACCGCAAAATACAGTTTTTTATGAACAATTTTGTACGATTTCTGCATTTTGACTGAACATTCTAGGATGCAATTTGCTTTCACGTTGCTTGCAAATGGTGCATACCGTATTACCTCTAATAAACCTCACTGAAACGGCAAAAACAACGAATCGAAGCGGTATATAGTGTGTACTAAACAGCACGTACGGAGACAACACAGACAACAGCACAAAACGATAAAACTGAACGACATTTAATGAACAAACACCTAGAGAGGTTCCCACCTGTCAACTACTATAGTGCAGTGGATGTTGTGTCCCGGCCGCACAGGGGCCAAAGTTCGAACCCCGTTTTAGCCCAGTTGTTTTTATCGTTTTTATCTGTTGGTTTCTGTCACAAACGCAGCACAATAAAACTTACTGTATTCCTCAATTAATTTAATTTTACCACAATTAAATTCATTCCCTTTTCTGGTCTGCATCTATCACAATTGAAAGCGCAGAAATTATGCAAATACGTTTCATTTTTCAGACAAGCCGCTGCGGCATTTGGGGTCCGGACATCAAAAGCCGCAGCGGCTCACAGCTTCATTTCTTCATTCATGATGAAGCTGGTCACCAGCGCGCTTCAGCGCGCGCGTTCGTGAATGGACAAAAAACCTAAAAAGCCGCAGCGGCTCCCCCCCCCCCCCCTTCTTTCCTCTCACCCCCCCCCCCCCCCCCCCCCCCGACCCCAAACCCCCCCCGCCGCCGCCCGCCCTCCTTCTTCACTCGTCCGCCCGCGCCCCCCCGCCCCCCCCCCCGCTGAAGGGCCTCACCGGTATAAAAAAAAATATTTTCGCCCCCCCGGCGCCCGCCGGTTCGTGGCTTAAATTTGCGGAATTTGAAAACTTTTTTGAAATTGTGCCTAAGGAGGGTCGGTATTGTGAAAAAGCGTATCTTAAGCAGTTGCACATGCAGTCAACTTGAGTTATTCACTACAGACGAATCATTCATTCAGGTGTCATGGCAGAAGCTGCAAAACGTCCAATCGATGTTGGCGTTCAAGATTCGCCAATGGGTGTGCCGTCAAAACTGCAGAAGCTGGAAGAAACTGCAGCAGCCGCTCCATCGGATGCCTCTCAGGTTTTTCGTTTCTGTCTTCGGTTTCTTCAGCTTTCATTTTTTCTATTTGCCTTCATTACAATCAAGAGAATCTTTCCAAGCTCGTTTTGCACCCCGATTAGGAGTGTGCTGTGAAGCTGAAACGACGTTGCTATGCGCTGCTGCTGTCGTACTGCGGCGCTGACTACATGGGCATGCAGATGTATCGCAATGAGTTTTTGTTCTTGTTTTATGGTCTAGCAAGTCTGTAAGCAAATGAGCACATGAGTGTTGGTTTTTAGAAATCAAGGCTTTCGTACGATTGAAGGCGAGTTGTTTCGCTCATTCTTAGCGGCGAATTTCGTGACAGAGGAGGAATACAAACAACCACCGGCTATCGGTAACGATTCTGTTTTTTCTGTTCGTTTGCAGCGACTGGCATTCGCGTTGCATGCGCCCACGAGCGCTGTGTTGTGTGCAGGTTTGCGTTTCCAGCGCGCCGCCCGTACGGACAAAGGCGTGTCTGCGGTGCGTCAGATGTGCTCGGTGACGCTGAGGCTGCCCGGCGACGCCACGCCCGACCAGCTGGCGCACGCAGCCGCCACGCTCAATCGCAACCTGCCCGCCGACATTCGCGTCTTCGGTGCGGCGTGCGCTGTGCTCGGGTGCAGTGTGTTCGCCTAGTGGACTGCGCTGATTGGCTGCATGTGATCAGTGATATACTGATGTTGACGCCAGCATTATTGCGTGCCTGCGAACGTAGCATTCCATCATGTCTGTGCTCAACGTTGCGTTGCAATGCGCGTCTTTTTGTTTGCGACAGGGCTTCGCCGTGGCACGAACAAATTCAACGCCAAAACCCAATGCGACGGTCGCACGTACTCGTACACGCTGCCCTCGTTTGCGTTTGCGCACGAGAATGAGGTTGCACACATCATGCAATTGTTGTTGTTGTTTTTGCGAAACGAACACTCCGTTTTAAAATGGAACGCAACGAAATTGAGCGCCAAAAGCAACCGCTGAAAACATTGTTTCTGATTGTCAGGTTACCAGCTGCGATTTTCGTTTGCCTGACGGTCGCCTGGAAGAGATCAACGACATTCTCAGCATTTTCGAGGGCACGCACAACTTCTTCAACTATACGTCTGGCCGGTTAGAAACAGTGCATATTTTCTGCGATCTATCTCATTGGCTGTATTCGGCTGGATTCATTCGCTGTTACGCATGATACACTTTGTTGGATTCGCTTTCAATTCAGTGCAACCTAAGCTTTGTGTTGACACAGAGCATCTGCCAATTGCAGTTTGCACGAGGATGCCAGTTGCCGTCGTTACATTGTGTCGTGCGCTTGTGGGCAGCCGTTCATGTTGCACGGCTGGCAGATGATCACAATCAGCATTCGTGGGCAGAGTTTCATGCTGCATCAAATCAGGAAAATGATCGGTCGGTTTCAGAGTTTTTACGTCACGTGGCAGCCAACAGAAGAGTGCGCAATCGTAAGCGTGCAATTGGTGCAACATGAACGCGCGTTTGCATCATGCGTCGCATGCTTGTTGATGGCAACTAGTTCGGGGCACCCCCATGTGACCGTTGCCATGAAATCACTGCAAGCTGTCGTTTTCACAGGGCTGTGCATTGCGATCGTGCGTGGTCAGTGTGAGAAAAGCGTCATACAAAAGGCGTGGGAGTCGCAACGAGTGTGTAAACGTGTTTTTCGTTTCAATGTGTGTTCCGCAGCGAATGACTGTTGTTTTCAACAGCTATGCAACTTGCAGCTGTGTTGCAGGTGAACGTGCCGCGTGCACCGGGTCTCGGTTTGGTGCTTGAGAAAGTGCACTACGAGCGCTACGACCGGCGACACGCGCACACGCACAGCGCACTCGACTCGTGGCCGCACGCGGAGCCTGCCATCGAACACTTCAAACGTGACGTCATACTGCGCAAAATTGTCACCACCGAACAGCACGAGCATTCGTTGGTTTTTGGTTTGGTGTGCGCATGAGTTTGCTGATGATCTTAATGTACTGTAGTTGCGATTCGTGCAGGATGATGGAATGGCTAAACATGCTGCACACGTCTCACACGTGCTTTGTGCACGACGACCAACCGTTGCCCGGAGTGATCGCTGCTGCCTCGGTACACGCTTTTCTGTGTTCTTGTACGATTTCCCACCAGTACTCGCATGTTTTTCACTGAGCAGTTTGTGAAAGAAGCGACTGAACGTGCAGAACCGACTGGAGGTAAGTCGCCGTCGCCACGGCCGAACGAAGATGAATAACACCGGCTAGCGCAATTGGAAGTTGTTGTTTTGTTATTGTTTTACGGTGAATATTGTTGTGGACATGTAATATACATGTGATTTGAAAGTTGCTAGTATACATACACGTTTGAAAAAGAGAACAAATTCACAAAAGCACGTTTGTTTCTGAAGAGCGCGTTTCACCGTTATCCTGCGGTGTTGCTGTTCGGCAGTTTGATGGTGTCGAACTGCGGCAGCCACGAGCCAAACAGCTCAACGTAGCTGCCAGTGCACTGTCCGCTGTTATCCTTGTACTGGCCGATGCAGCAGCTGTCAAACAGCAAATGGAACTCGCCATTGTGCCACAGCCACGAGCGTCCGTGGCACGGTGTGAAGTTGCACCGTCTGCGTTCCTTGTCGTAACACCGACGATTGTTGCACTGGCGTGTTCGCAGCTGTGAGCCGCAGCCACCGCACTGCTGAGTGCAGCTGCCAGCCCACGACGACCATTGTTCACAGGTGCAGCCTGCATTGCACCACATCTGTGCGCAGTCTGTCCGCGAGCACTGCCTGGTGTTTTTGTCTGTGTCGAAATTACCAAAACACAATCGTCACTTGTGCACACCTGGTTTATTTGTGGTGCTCACGGGTCCCGCAGGTGTGCCGTCCGTGCTGATGAACCGGCTCGTAGTTGCGGACGTTGCAGGCGTAGTGCTGCGCGTTGTGCTCGGCGTACTGGACGTCCACCACCACGGTCTGGTTGTCCACCACTGATTGGTTGTGGTCGTTGTGGTGGCGGTGGTTGTGGACGTGGTCGTGCTTGCGGTTGTTGTTGTTGTGGTTGTTGTTGTTGTGGTTGTAGTAGTTGTCGTGGTCGTTGTCGTTGTCGTACTAGTTGTCGTAGTACCATCTAACAAAACTACCAGTCACTGTCGAATTGTACACAGTCGAACTCAATAACGTATCCAACTATTGTGGATTTATGCAAACGTGTCCGGACTAACGTGAAGTCATTTTATTTAAAAACGCATGTTTGTCAAAGTACAGGCACTAAAATTTCAGTTTGGTGTGACTGATTCGACATTCACCATTTGTTTACGGGAAGAAATCGGCTAAACGGATAGTCTGGTTTGCTGTGAACGACAAGCGCATGTTTTGTGGCACATGACGTCATTTCAGTGGGACACGTTTAAAAAAATAGGCCATAGCTGATTGGTTGTTGCATGCATTCTGTGCATGGATTACTGTAGAGGCGGAGTTTGATTTGAATAGAGTTCATGCATCACGTGAGCACCAACCAATCATCATAGCTGGATATGTTATTGAGTGTGACTGTAGTTTAAACGAACACCAACCAACACCCAGAAAAATATTGCACATGTACAGTCTAACTCTATATAACATATCCAATTAGCTGATTGGTTGGCGGTCACGTGATGCATGCATTTGTGCAAACCAAACGCCGCCTCCACAGCAATCCATGCACAGAATGCATGCATTAACCAATCAGCTAATTGGATATGTTTTCGAGGTAGACTGTGGAGTAGATGCACACGTTCGTGAACTTATCGACTCACACGCACAACCCGAGCACTTAGTTTTTGTCTAGCAAAAACAGCTTTGATTTTTCTTCTGAAAACAATGCAGATGCAGCAGCCACTTTTGTTTCATGCATTCAGATTCACATCAATTTTTATAACTCCACGGGTTTGTACATCTGCATCAACAAGTGCACGAACTATTTTTCTGCCTACATAATCCAGGTTCAAGTGATCTCAGTTCTTTACCTGATCCTGGCACAGTTTTTTTACGAACTGAACCAGCAATGTTGAAGACTTGCCTGTTTTGAACGTAGCCTTGAAGCCGGTTGTTGTTGAGCCACCGGGCGATCGAAATATGACCACCATTTCGTTGCTCTCAGACTCGAACTTGTTCGGCGGCCTCGTATTGCAGCAGAACCGGTACCCCGTGCGTTGCCAGTTGTTTAGCTGGCCTGTCTTCACTTCGACGTGACTCTCGTCACACGACTCTTTGCACGAAAACGCAAACGGCTCCATGAATTCAAGTGATATCTGCAATACTTGCGTCGACTCACTCGCTCCACAGTGAAATGCTGGATTTGCTTGAGCTACGTAACTGCAGACTCGTATCAGAATGACAGACATTCACCTTGCGACCGGGTGGCGCTTTTATCAGCCACACGCATTCTTGGTCAAGTGGAAAACTGCCCGGATAACCAGGGCTGGAGATCGAGTTCTCGACTGGCGTAGCTGCGATTTGTTGGCCACACGCGGCTGCCTGTCGCACGTTACACAAAGCACCTCCGAAACCGGACGGACACTTGCAATGTGCGCAGTTGTTCGGGTCTGTGTAACCACCGTGTTCACAGGGCAGTGGATGGGGGCAGACGTTTGAGCAGTAGGCTGCATTCACCTGTTGCAACGCAATTGTAATCAGGTGTTCGCAAGTGGTCGGTTAAGAAGTACTGGAAATAGTCAGACCTTGCAATAAGTATGAAAGCACAGTCAAACCTGTGCAAAGTCGATAAACGACGGTCCATTTCGTTGACCGATGGTTTGCTGGTAGAGAGGATCAAGTGTTTCAATGGTCGGTTGTTTAGCGTTGACTCCGAATGCAAACGCATTATAATGCATGACACTTCCGAAGTCATACGAAGTTCCATAGGTGTTCACCTAAATTGAGTTGTGGACGTCGCGTCATACAACTTTGTAGAATGACAGCCTTCTTTGAACGGGTTTCAGCAAGAACGTTGTTCGGCAGCAGCACTGTGTATGTACTACTAACCTCTTCATCGTAGGCTGGCAGGAAATTATTCCATCGGAAGGCGTTGATATTGCTGAAAACGACTTCGACGTTGTCTGCCTGATCCGGCCGTGAATGCTCGTGGATGAAGCCGAGCGAATGGCCGATTTCGTGCGCCACGATGCCCACGATGTCGCAGCCGGGCGTCGCTATGGAAATTTCCTACAAGATGCACAGCAATCATCATTGAATTATGTTTTGTTGCTTGAACAAACTCTTGTGTTTCCGTTTAAGTTCCATGAAAAGAGTGATCCCGGGTGTTTGGGTGCCAGGTTTCAATAAAACTCTCATGTTGATATCGCTGAATGGTTTATCGCTGAATTGCGGGTTGCTGGCAGCACAGAAACATCGAACGTCACCTGAACCCCGCCCGAGCGCCCAACGTAGCTGGCACATCCAGCGCCGTTGTAAAACTGAATACGATCGGGCGCCTGGCTGTCTTTTTGCCACCGGACACACGTGTTTTCCTGCAGATATGTCCACTCAACGTTTGTCTGTTTACTCAACAACAACGCCACACATCGCAACACCGTCAACATCAATCAATACGTGCACCTGCCACAGCTGAATGGCCTGCTCTATCACGGCCTGCGTTGATGGCGGCAACAGTGGATCAAACTCGTAGGCGATTGGTAGACTCGTCCAGAGATCGTACGTTGGAGGCTTGCCGATCTTTCGCTTTCGGCGCCGTTTTGCAGGTGCCCCTGCCCAGTCAAGTTGATTGACCATGTCGTTGTACTGGCGATTGGTTAGTTCCATATCACCTGCATAGCATATGAGGTAATTAAAACTTAATGGCGAGAAGGGTCGCGTACTGAAACGAAATTGTTAAAATCATTTTACCTCCAAAATATTGTTCATTATCGGGCAGTTTGCTGTTGACCGTTTGTTCAGAATGTTGTGCCTTAGCAGTCAAGGGAAGCACGGCAATTGGCGGGCGGGGCAATTTTGGCTTTGTAATCTTTTTGCTGTCTTGCAACAATTTCACGCGGTAGGCCCTGTAAATTTATAAGCCATCAACACAGAGCGAAAAAAGAAGGAAAAACAGAAGTTAATTGTCGGGTACCGTCTATAAAGTCTGCCATTGAGCGATCTCAATTTCGCTGGGTTGATTTTATCTGCTTTACGCTCCTCGTAGCACGCATCCTTTTCGAGACCTTCCTCCAGGTGCTTGCAACGGTTCAATGCGCCTTGTTTGCAGTCTGAAGTAAATCAGGGGAGAATTAAGAATAATGGAGACAAAACCAGTTTTATGAACAATTATGGAGCTTATAAACGAACCATTCAGTTCTTGCCTGTCAGTAACATATCCACAGAGGCGTTCTGCTTTGCATTGCTCTCGTGCTTCTTTGTCCAGCTGGCCACCACAGTTCTGCTTCGATTTCACTTCGCAATTCGATCGTGCCTCGCCCTTCAAATGTTTACAGCGACGTGTCGCTCGACACTCGCCCTGAGCCGCTTCATCCTCGTCATCGAGGCAACTGTCCTTTTGGAGGCATGCCATTTTGGCGGCACCCCGCTGCGATGCGCAGCGTTCTTCACGACGACACTGCTTCTTGGCGTTGCCCCTGACGTTGGCGCACGCTCCACTACCACTGCCTCCTCTGTTACCATTGCCTAAAAGTGCCACTTAATTTTTTTTGCCATTCAGTGTTGATGAATCACTGAGTAACGGTTTTTTCTTTTGTTTCTTCTGACTCCGCCTGTAGTCCTAGAGCTTGAGAGCGTGAATTAGACCACAGTTGGTTGGCCAACAGTCAATTTCATTTCAACTAACCACTTGTTCTTCAAAAAGCAAATCAATTTCAAACCTAATCCCAACCAGACTAGGTCAAGCCTAATCCTACGGTATTCCTGACCTAATCCTAACCCAAAAAGCCTTTTTTCAATGAAGTGAAAATGTGATCCATCTGTAAGCAACGTGTTGGCTCCTGCTCCCAACGGGGTGAATTTAGTAGCTTTACGCGATCGGTTCCGGGCCAATTTTCGTGGCGGCCTAATTTTAGTTAAAAATTTTTATGCATGCAATGTTTTGCAATGTCTTTTGATTTTGATTTTTTTTTTAAGATCAAAAGTTCGCTAATGGGAAACGTTTGATAAAGCAACGCTATTGTCAGAAAGCTTGCAAATTTTTAAATTAAATTAAAAATTTTTCAAAGCATACCTTGTCCTCTGTTGCCACCTCTACCTCTGCCTTGCGCAGCAACCGGATTTTGCAAGCAAATGATTACAATCAGTGCAGTGAAAAAACATAATGATAATCGTAATAAATCCATTAAATATGATTTGAAAAATGTCAACAGGTGAAACAATAAAAAGGATGGAAAATTCGTTCGCTTGTCGAAAAAGGGAGTTCGTTATGCGTAAAAAATCGTGACAAAAAGCATGAAATAAACTTGTTCAACTTGATACACGCGTGAAGGGCTGCTGGTTTCTTGAGAATTCAATAAGTCGGTTTGCGTACACAATTTTTCACCACATGTGCTGCGTTACAAGACGGGGGTTGGAAATTATTTTTGATAAATGTTTATGCAACACATTTTTCTGCTTCAACGTGTTATGTGTGCATGCAAATGAGTGAAGCGCGCACCACGTAAACAACCAACGATTTTGTTCACATATTTTTCGCAGTTTGCAAGTGTGTCGTCGTCATCAACAGTAAGACTTTCCCATTTTTTCGCTGATGGCGGTGTCGGTCTTCTTTTATTTCTGTTTGCGTGGGCTGCTCCACAGTCCACACAGCCACAGCGTTTCCAAAAGTGTTCGTCGTTGAGAAGTTGTGTAGATTTTGTTTCTCACTGTTTCAACAATGCATTGCGGACTTGTGCGTGTTTGCAGAAACAAAAAAGTACGTACATGTTCAATGCACTGGGTGATCAAAAACGTTAAAACAGGAAAACGGCTGGTATTCAGAACTGAAGTAATGTTTTGAGCTGAAACTTACGGTGAAAGAAATAATGTTGCCATTTGTTGTGTGGAAATTTCAGCTGAAATGGTTTCAGACAATTGGAGCCCTTGATTTCGCGCATGTGACGCGCGTGCAATAGTGCGCTGTGTGTGTGTGTGTGTGAAAACACACTCGTTTGAATACCGTATTACCTCTATTAACCCCCCCCCAAAATTAACCCCCCCCCCAAACTAAACCCCCACCCCCTCGACAAGTTTCCAAATAATCCCCCCCCCCAGAATAAACCCCCATGGGGGTTTATTAGAAACCTGTTTGAAACACATACCTAGCGAATTCAGTGGCTGAATGCAGTGACATTGGTGAAATTGTGCTACCAAAGGCCCCAAAGGGATGAGTTAGTGGTAATTTCATTACAAAAGGCTGTTACAAAAGGAAATCTCTGTGAAAAGTAGAAGTTTATCTGCGACTTTCTTGCCTGCCATGCAAGGTATTTTTGCCATTTTTCAACAAACCCCCACCCCTAGAATTTGTTTGTAAATAAACCCCCCCCCCCCAAAAATACCCCCCAAAATAAACCCCCACCCCCATAAGTCGCTGAAGAAAAAACCCCCATGGGGGGTTATTAGAGGTAATACGGTATCCCATCGTTTTTTAAGTTTATTTTTATAAAGACTCATTTTTAGTTGTCCATCTGTTTTTTATAAACTTCTGTGAACAACCACTGGAATGGACATACAGAACAGACAAACTCAGTGATCGAACCGATTCACGGTTTCTTTTGCTTCAAATCAAACAAGGTTCTGCAAGAAAAAATGTGGAAATGTTCTGAATTAAAAAAAAACCTGCTTCGAACTTCTAAAATAACAGGTTCACAAAGATCATTAAGCATTCAAACAAGCATTTTGCATTGGGCGCAGAACAGCCTCTGCACGTCACACACTCGAAATATCGAAGGTTCCAATTGTCTGCTACGCTACAAGCAAAAAGCGGCCTCCAATCGTGAAACAATCTTCTGTGGTCATTGCTGTGAAAAATTATTTATGTTTGCTTTGAGAGCTTGTCTTTTTTGTTCAAGAAAATTACGCAGCTTTGCCGAAGTTTATTTTTGAGTAAAACTACCGCAAACGCAAATACAGTGTACAAGTAATCCACTGGGCTCATGTAAACGTTTCAGTGTCCAAAAAAGAACCTCTGGAGAAAACAAAATAAGGCGACGAACGACCGCTGACCTGTTTTTCTACCAGTTTTTGATTAAATTTCTTTCAACTTTCGATGATGTTAAAAGTTGAATCTTCAGTTATTGTTACTGAAACTAGTAAGCAGATCTTAGTAGTACTTCGGCAAACCTGCGAAAACTATTCATCAGGGCTAAAAAAGTGGCTGTAAAACAATCTGAGAAGAAGTCGTTTCGGTCACCGCGGTGTCGTTCGTCGCCTTATTTTGTTTTCTCCATTCTGCGGTAACTATGGGAGTTTATAGTTGATTAGTGACTGAAGAACGTGATATTAGCAAGCTATCAAGCAAATTTACCCAAAAAATTGTCAGATCAATTGCAGATGAATTTTGGTTATTGACAATCAAACCCTTCAGCTTCCTGCGACCTTCGCCAGAGGAAGGTTATTTGAAAAAAAACATTAAAAATTAAAACACATTAAAAAAACTGGTATTCATGAATTGTTGTCAGCAAATTCTTCTGTTTCACGCTCCCAAAATTCATAACAGTGAGATTATGCGGGTAAACCACCAAAAAATCGAGAGAAAAGCTCAAAATTTAACATTTTCAAACTTGACCGCTTATAAATAACAGAAGCTTAGTGAATATAAAATTTTACAAAATTTCTAACCTTCTAGTGTAATTGTACCAAGTTTCACCTATGTATTCGTTAACGTTTGGCGTGATCTTTCGGCGAAAGAAACTGTGTCCATAATTCCGGACCACCCAGTATACACTCCTGGTATATTTAACGCATTTCATTGGTTGGGTTTGCCTTTGCAACATCAAATATGGTGCTACGAACTGTGTTGACACCGACGGACCCATACACATAACAGTGTCACACGTTCATGTTTGTTTGCGACGCAGCATGCCACAGAGGTATGCAGTTTCTCCAACACAACACAGTGATGAGATGACCACAAGTATCGTGATAAGAACAGTTTACTAGCGTTTCTATGTCTACATTACTGCTGTGTGTGCTCTTCAGCTCTCTGCTAATACTAACGTCGTTATGTATGCTGATGATCTGTTGAGTCGGTTGATCATCACTTTTTTGCAGAGTTTATCTATTTATTTATGTTTGTATGTTTTTGTTCTTTTTCAGTGTTGACGCTTTATTGCATGATTTTTTAAATTTTTTGTTGTTTTTAATGGTTTTGTGCCCAGCTTTGCTGGTTTGGCAACTAGGTAGTTTTCTTTGTGCATATGCCTGACACTTAAGACCCGATTTTTCAGAATAGCAACCCCCTCAAGGCACTAGAATGCAAAGTTTTTCAAAATAAACTAAATCATACACCATTCTGACCGCCTTGACGCGCTGATTCCGAAAATCACATTTGTTTTCTGATTCGAGGTCATTTAGGGCCCAAAAATGGCCAAAAACCGTTTTTTCGGGACCCTTTCAAAAAATAGTGTTTTTAAGCTTTTTAATAAAGCTACGACAAAAATAAAAAAAACCATTCGATTCGTCTTGATCTGCTGAACATTTTCTATTAATATACTATGCCCTAAAAATGCGGTCTAAAGGGCTATTTTTTAAAAAAAACTGGTTTTGGTCCCAGTATTTCACGTTTTTTGGTCCTTTAGAACCGTTTTCGGGGCATGGTATAGGGGTGCACCAAAAAGCTTTCCGAAAGAGCTAGCTTTGTGCAAAGTTTCATTTAAAAAAAAGGCGCCCCATGTAACTAAAAAATATTTTACTTTTGGTACCCAGATCGCGATTATGGTCAGCACGAAACCGACATGCCCCTGAACATGTACCTGCTGCTGTGACCAGGCGTACTGCCAGACAGAACAAACTAGTGCACCTAAAAGCTCACCGCACAAGCTTATTATGTTCTAGGAATTAGCTGATGAAACAATTATTCAGTGCCACAACAGCAAAGCAATTGTTGCTTTCGATGTGTCAATCTTTTTCTAAAAAACTGATAGTACTGCTAGTTTTCGGTTTTTTCAGTGACTCAGAATCGTTTTCGGGGCCTAGTATAGGGGTGCACTGAAAAGCATTCCGCAAGAGCTAGCTCAGTGTGAAATTTCATTTAAAAAAAGCGCCCCTCATGTAACTAAAAAGTATTTTACTGTTGGTACCCGGATCGCGATTATGGTCAGCACGAAACCGACATGCCCCTGAACATGTACCTGCTGCTGTGACCAGGCGCACTGCCAGACAGAACAAACTAGTGCACCTAAAAGCCCATGAGACCAGTTAATAATGTTCTAAGAATCGGCTGATTAAACAATTATTCAGTGCTACAACAGCAGAACAATTATTGCCTTCGTATGTGAATCTTTCTGGAGTACTGATAGTACTGTTTTTTGGGTTTTTTAGTGATTCGGAAGCGCTTTTGGGGCATAGTATGAGTGTGCACTAAAAAAAATTCTGAAAAAGCTGGGTCTATGCAAAATTTCATTTTGAAAAAGCGTCCGCCATATGAATAAAAAGTTGTTGTACTGTCAGTACCCAGAGCGATTACGATCAGCACGAGACTGATACACACCAAAACTTGTATCGTGCTGCCACCAGTGGTTCTGCCAGATAAACTAGTGTATCTAAAAGCCCACAAGACTAGTTCTAAGTTCTAATAATGTTCTAAGAATCAGGTGATGAAACAATGATTCAGTGCTACAACAGAGCAATGTTTGCTTTCGAATGTAAATGTTCCCAGAAAACGAATAATACTGAATTTTTGATTGCATCACACACGACGGTTTCGGTCCTGCACAGCTTCCAAAGAATACCAATCTGCATACACGCTGCGTAATGTGCGTGAACGAATGACTGAACTTGTTTCGACTTCTGTGGAAATTTGCTCTTGTTCGGCCACCCAGGACTCAGCAAGTTCATCGTACGCTGGTTCTAAAGACAGCATCACACTGAACTCAAAGCAACACAGACCTATACCATACCTTTGGTGCACCCCTATACCATGCCCCGAAAACGGTTCTAAAGGACCAAAAAACGTGAAATACTGGGACCAAAACCAGTTTTTTTTTAAAAATAGCCCTTTAGACCGCATTTTTAAGGCATAGTATATTAGTAGAAAATGTTCAGCAGATCAAGACGAATCGAATGGTTTTTTTATTTTTGTCGTAGCTTCATTAAAAAGCTAAAAAACACTATTTTTTGAAAGGTTGAAAAGATTGACACATCGAAAGCAACAATTGCTTTGCTGTTTTGGCACTGAATAATTGTTTCATCAGCTAATTCCTAGAACATAATAAGCTTGTGCGGTGAGCTTTTAGGTGCACTAGTTTGTTCTGTCTGGCAGTGCGCCTGGTCACAGCAGCAGGTACATGTTCAGGGGCATGTCGGTTTCGTGCTGACCATAATCGCGATCCGGGTACCAACAGTAAAATACTTTTTAGTTACATGGGGGACGCTTTTTTAAATGAAATTTCACACTGAGCTAGCTCTTGCGGAATGCTTTTCAGTGCACCCCTATACTAGGCCCCGAAAACGATTCTGAGTCACTGAAAAAAACCGAAAACTAGCAGTACTATCAGTTTTTTAGAAAAAGATTGACACATCGAAAGCAACAATTGCTTTGCTGTTGTGGCACTGAATAATTGTTTCATCAGCTAATTCCTAGAACATAATAAGCTTGTGCGGTGAGCTTTTAGGTGCACTAGTTTGTTCTGTCTGGCAGTACGCCTGGTCACAGCAGCAGGTACATGTTCAGGGGCATGTCGGTTTCGTGCTGACCATAATCGCGATCTGGGTACCAAAAGTAAAAAATTTTTTAGTTACATGGGGCGCCTTTTTTTAAATGAAACTTTGCACAAAGCTAGCTCTTTCGGAAAGCTTTTTGGTGCACCCCTATACCATGCCCCGAAAACGGTTCTAAAGGACCAAAAAACGTGAAATACTGGGACCAAAACCAGTTTTTTTTAAAAAAATAGCCTTTTCGACCGCATTTTTAGGGCATAGTATATTAATAGAAAATGTTCAGCAGATCAAGACGAATCGAATGGTTTTTTTTATTTTTGTCGTAGCTTCATTAAAAAGCTTAAAAAACACTATTTTTTGAAAGGGCCCCGAAAAAACGGTTTTTGGCTATTTTTGGGCCCTAAATGATCTCGAATCAAAAAACAAATGTGATTTTCGGAATCAGCGCGTCAAGGCGGTCAGAATGGTGTATGATTCATTTAAATTGGAAAAACTTTGCATTCTAGTGCCTAGAGGTGGGAGGGGTGGGACGGTATTCTCAAAAAGCGAGTCTTAAAATGTGTCGAATAAAATCACTCAGTCAATCGCCAAGCGTGTGCAGCAATCAAAAGCCATCTTTTTTATTGTTCTGTTGTAGAGCGATTCACCACAAAGATCTAACTGATGTGAAGTGTTTGTGTTGCTTGGTCGCAGATAGACGCTTGCTGCATTGAAGTAGTCTGTTGAGCAATGGTCGATCGCACAAATTCAGATTATGTTTAACGGTGGTAATGGTACAGTTCGGTGCTGTATAAGCTGTGGGAATTCATAACGAATGCAGTTATTGTTCTGTTGTAGAGCGATTCACCACAAAGATCTAACTGATGTGAAGTGTTTGTGTTGCTTGGTCGCAGCTAGACGCTTGGTGCATTGAAGTAGTCTGTTGAGCAATGGTCGATCGCACAAATTCAGATTATGTTTAACGGTGGTAATGGTACAGTTCGGTGCTGTATAAGCTGTGGGAATTCATAACGAATGCAGTTATTGTTCTGTTGTAGAGCGATTCACCACAAAGATCTAACTGATGTGAAGTGTTTGTGTTGCTTGGTCGCAGCTAGACGCTTGGTGCATTGAAGTATGACCTATTTTTTCAAACGTGTCCCACTGAAATGACGTCATGTGCTGCAAAACATGCGCTTGTCGTTCACAGCAAGCCAGATTTTTCGTTTCGCCGATTTCTTCCCGTAAATAAATGGTGAATGTCGAATCAGTCACACTAAACTGACATTTTAGTGCCTGTACTTTGACAAACGGGCGTTTTTAAAGCCAATGACGTCATTTTAGTCCGGACACGTTTGAATAAATCCACAATAGTCTGTTGAACAATGGTCGATCGCACAAATTCAGATTATGTTTAACGGTGGTAGTGGTATTCAGATCGACATCATCATTAGAAGGAGAGTAAAAAACAGGCATTATTGTCACTTCTTTTTCTTCCTGCTAATAATATCTTTTTTGACAACAGAGCAGAAAAAATGTTGCTGACTCTTGTGTTGTTGTTGGCGATTTTTGCACTTTTGTGGCACCAGCTTGTTCAAAGGCGTTCCCATTTTCCAAATGGACCTGCGCCACTTCCGTTGGTGGGCAACATGCTCAGTCTCGAAGCGACAGTGCGTTTGATTTACATGGTTTTAAGAACAGTTTCTGTATTCTTGCTAGACTCAACATCAAGGAAAGCAGTTAGTGCACCACAATTTATTTTCACTTTTTAATGCAGCCTGAAAAAATGGCGAAATTGCTCGACAAGCTTGGCAAGGTGTATGGTGGAATGTACACGCTGTGGATGCCGCACCCAACCGTTGTAATCACTGACTACGAACTCATGAAAGAGGCGCTTGTTGCCAATGGTACATGTTACATCTACCATGTAAACCTATGTTGCAACGTTTCTGATGTTGTGAAATTGTACTTGAACGAAAATAAAATCGAAAATGCCAGCTAACGTTGCTGACGTTACAGCAGACGCATTGTCTGGCCGTGTGGAGCATTACATGATGGACATGATAATGGGCGGCCGCTACGGAATGGTGAACATGAGCGGGCAGGCGTTTCGGGAGCAACGACGCTTTGCCTTGCATCACCTCCGCGACTTTGGCTTTGGTCGCTACTCGATGGAGGCGAAAATCAATGTTGAGCTCGATCGACTGCTGCAACATCTGAGTGCGAAAGTGCGCGACCAGACCAAGACCAACCAGGACACGGGCAACATGGCGCCTGTGCTGCACGTGCGATCCGCTGTGCTCGGTTGCATTGCATCCATCATTGGAATGGTCACCTTCGGAACAAAGTGAGCACGGATCTATGCTTTTGGCATAATGGCAGCCTCATTTGCATGCATTTGTTTAACTTGATTACCACCGAGAAACCGTTGCTACGAACGTTGTTACCAAAGTTTCGTCCAAAACGAGTCATTGTTTCGTATCAAGTGGATTCAATTAAACAGCTTGAGCAGCAAAACAAAGCGTGTCTCATAAAAACAAACAAACAGGGTGTGTTATAAAAACTACAATGGGCAAAATAGCTCGTTCTCGAGTTTGGTTTAATGTTTGGGTCTGAAATTTGAAACATAATTCTAATAATCTTTGCAACTAATTCTATTAAAATTTCAGTTGAAAACATTGGAGCACACTTGCACTGCAACGTTTTAAACTTCAAATTTGCAAAATCGTCCGTCACAAATGCAAGCGCAGCAAGTTTTTGCTCTTTTGTTCTGCCCTTTGCCCCTTGTTTTGTTCCGTTTTACTGAAACTGTAACAGATGCAGTTATCTTTCTAGAAGAAAAATCACCAATAACTTGATCTAAAAATTAAAAACTAAAGCTTCAAAATTTTTCACATCATCTTTGTTCATGGAACAACTCTAGCCCTTTCACAAATCCCAGCACAGGTTAATCCAAGTGAGAACATTGAAAATTAGCTTCTGCAATCCTTTTTCTGAAAAAAATGCGTTTGGATTTACAGACCTCTGGGTCAGCTTTAGAACAAGAAACAAGTAATTTTAGTTGCAATGCAACAGAACCTTCACTTTTTAAAGCTTTGCTTTTCCGATTTGTGTAATTCACCTAATATTCAAGTGTTTAGGGTAGTAGTCAGTCAGTCACTTTGGTAACACGTTTAGTAACAACGGTTTTTCATTCTATGCTAATCAGACTTGTGCCAAAAGAGTGTGAGGTTGAGAAAGTTCGTTCAGATTTTTTTGTGGGATGCGCTGCACTTACGGAATGGCCGAGTAAACATGGCAGCTTTTTTCAGGGTGCAAGGAGCGCGCGAAATTTGAATGAAAGATGAAAGACGTTCAGAAACCAAGTTGTGTGCCAAATTTGACGCGTTTTTTTAGACTAATGGTTTCTTCGTGCTATTCTGTTCATTCTTTCTCCTTTGCACATCATTACGAATTATGCTGGCATTTTTGAAGAACACCACTCCTAGTCTGCGACTGATCCCACCTTGATGGACTGCCTTATTTATTCGGTCATACTGTACATGCACAGCGCATGGGCGTCACCTTAAGCACGTGAAGCTGCGCTGTTTTTTAATACTCAGGAAGTATAGCGAAGTGATGCTGGCTAGCTTCAAAGCTCTATGCATGAAGCTTTAAGGAAATCGCTTTTACCATTTGAGAGAAAGCTCCAGCCCCCTGGTTTTCGACGAAGGTTCTGGCACTCTTCGGTTTTATTTTTCCACACTCATTTTGCTCAGCTACCATATTGAAAATGACGAGCGCATAGACGACGAGATGATGCTTGAGGACTTGTTCCTGCAAGCCATGACAAACCCAAAGGGTCAACTGATCACGATGGTGCCACCGCTTCGATTTCTACCACCGTTCCGACAATTTCACGCGAAAATGGCTAAACAGACACAGCGAGCTCACGAATACTTAAAAAGCCACACCGATAAACAAACGAAAGAGTTGGAAACGTGTCCCGACGATGAGGCGCCAAACATTGGCATCGCATTCTTGCAGGTATAATGAAACACTCACTGCGAACTAGCCCCGGTCGCGTTCATACTGTGCGTTTATACATACAAGCAGCTTTTTGTAATCGTCTTGGAACAGGTACAGATGCTGGTTTGTTACAGGAAATGGAACGACGGCGTCGCAAAGATGAACCACTGGGCAGCTTTAGGCATGTTGTTCTTTTTTTAATCAGGAATCAAGACGGATTATTTTTCCTTTTTATCCGTAGAATAGAGTTCAAATCAATGTACCAATCATACCGTTCGCTGCCGCGGCTCCCACGATGAACATGTTTTTTAAATTATTTCCATGCATATTAACATTATTCGCATTTTTTCTGTGTGAAACTGTTAAATACCAACAATCTGCACACGTGTGTTGTTGAATACTCACAAAAAATTGCAGCCGTTGGCAGCATACGATGCTACTCACGAATCTGTGGAGTGCAGGGGCTGAGACGACGGTGAGCACGCTTTGCTGGGGCATCGTGTTCATGGCCGCTTGGCCGGAGGTAGGTAAAATGTGACTGTAAGTAATTGTCCCAGCTTTTCTCCAATTCCATTGCTCATTTGTGTGTTCTTTGATTCTTGACGCTGTTGTCCCACAATCTTTTGATACTCGCGCACGCAAACACCAACACTGCACATTAGGTGCAAGCGAAAGCGTTCTCGGAAATCGACGCGGTGCTGGGTCGGGAGCAGCGGGTCAGCATGGCCGACCGAGTGCGTCTGCCGTATCTGCACGCGTGCGCACTCGAAACGCAACGCCTCGCAAGCATCATACCAGTGAACATACCGCACGTGACAACCGCTGACGTGCGCATTCGTGCACAGTTCATTCCAAAGGGTACATGCTTGTCAATATGTGATCTCGCAGCAATTGTTCTTGGCTTGCGACATTTTTTTTTGTAAATATTGATGACCAAGCTATCCCAAACCGAACCCATCACAATTCTTACTTACTTGCATCACAACCCAACAACAAACTTGCTGAGTATTCATGAAATTTGCAGCGTTTTTTGTTGAGTACTGTGTTTCACGAGATTGAGATGAACATTGCCGAATTTCAGGAACCGCAGTTTTGCCCCAAATTTATTCCGTGCTGCACGAAGAGCGTCACTTTTTGGACCCGGACGAGTTTCGACCAGAACGATTTATTGTTACCAGACAGAATGGAGGCGACATTTGTTTGAATCAAAAATTGATTGATCGTGTGATTCCATTTGGCATGGGCAAACGACAGTGCCTAGGAGAGTCGCTGGCACGAATGGAAATCTTTCTCATCCTCACGACGCTGTTGCAAAAGTTTGACTTCCAGCTGACAAAAGAAGACCGGGCCAAAAGTCGCAAAGAACTGATGAAAAGTGATTCGTCCACATTTGTGCGACGTGCTTTGCTCGACCAGTTTTATGTTTCTTTGCGCGATTGATTCAGTCCGTCGATACTTGATCTATTTTTTGTGCTGTACTGTGTATTTTTTAACCTTGAAGATTGCCACTGTGTTTCTATCATTAGGAATTTGTCTCAACTGAATAAAATGTAAACAACTGTCTTAGTCTATCATCCAAATCATGAAGTTCAGGAATCTGTGAGTAAGCAAGCATCTGGTTTTTGCAAAATATCACTGAGTATAGCAACTAACAAAATACTCACCAAATCTCGTGAGCGATCGTAGCTCAACAAAACGAATATTTTGTATGATTTTGCATGAAATAAAACATGAAGTTCGCTAGTATTTGTGGCTTCGACAGGTATACACGCATGCCGCCGTGCCTCCTGGCTCATCAGTGCCCTCACCTGGAAAAACACCCCCCCATTTTTACAAAAATGCCCCTCTCAAATTCGACCCCAATACCCTCTTAAATTTCGACCTTCCCAGACCCCCCAATTTCGAACTTCCCAGTCCCCCTAACCCAATTTCGACATTCCAAACCACAAAACATTACAATTACCTCCAAAAAGCACTTTTCACAAAAGTGTCTGTACTTTATTTTGGGATAGTATATCTGAGTATTGAATGGCAGTTTTGACCTTTGAGATGTAATTTTAACATATGATTTGGTTTTTTAAAAATGTTTTTAACTTCCCCCTTTTTTAAGAATTACCGTGATATATAAGACTGGACCACTGCCACTGATCAAACTTCCCCGAATTCCAGTGGAGATCTATATTCACTAAGAAAATCATTGAAAACCATTCAGAACGCATTGCAAATGGTCTTTGTCCGTTTCTCATATCATTTGCACAATGAAACGGGTTATTTTGGTTTTTTTGACAAAAAACTTTATTAAGATAATAAGGTTTTTTATCAACAAACTTTATTTTAAGGCACAAAATAATTATTTTTTTTCAAAATGCCGGTGGAAAGGAATGTCTGGCTACAGTATGGCCGAATAAAAAAGGCAGCCCGTCAAGGCGGGATCAGTCGCAGACTAGGAGTTGTCTTTTTCAAAAATGCCAACATAACTCCTAATCATGTGTTCAAGGAAGCAAGAATGAACATAATAGCACGAAGAATCCATTAGTCTGGAAAAACACGTCAAATTTGGCACACATGTTGGTTTCTGATCGTCTATTTTCTTTCATTCAAATCCGCGCTCCTTGCACCCTGAAAAAAGCTGCCATGTTTACTCGGTCATTCCGTACAAAATAGATTTTTTTTAAATTATACGCGCGCCGGTTCCGGAAACCCGAAGGTACCAAACTCCGGCGGAGACGGGCAATACTGCCCCGAGCCCAATTTTACCCTCGGCTCAGGAGGGAATAGACCATTAGATGTTCGTTGGTCACTCTAATTTTCCACGAGTATGTCTTGTCCACAGCGAGGTTCGAACCCGGTACCTACAGAACTGTAGGCCGAAGTTCTACCGCTACGCCACGGACGCGACGCTGGTGCTTCTTTTTCAAAACGCACGCGCACGTGGCATCGGCATGCTCATGCTCATGATCCACTAGCGCGCGTGCACACGCTCCGGCCCCAACAAGAACTTGTTCAAAACGCAATTGTTCTGACATCTACCTTCTTGAAAAGGCTTGGCTTGCATAGTTGTTCCAGAGCCGAGGGGTTGGGGGGGCCGATATATAGCTATATATATATATTTATAGCTGGAGCAAATTTTTTAGATAGATAGATAGCTGGAAAATTTTGGGGGGGGGGCCGCGGGGGGGGGCCATGTGACTTTGGGGGGGCCGGTCAAAATTTTGAAATTAGATAGATAGATAGCTAAAACGCTAAAAAGCTATAAAAACAGCAAAATAATGCTTAAAATATGCTAAAAATCAAGTATAAACGTACATTTTGCTTAAAATTAGCAAAATTTTAACGAATTTCGAGCCAAAACGGTCAATTTTGGTCAAAAATTGACTCATTTTACATATTCGAAGACAAAAATTTTCAGATAGATAGCTGGCTGAAAAATTTTTGTAGATAATAGCTGAGCCGAAAAAACTTCTCTGATAGAGATAGATTCGAAAATTTTTGGGGGGGGGCCGGGCCGGGCCGCCCCCCCCCCCCAGGCCCCCCCCTAGAACAACTATGGGCTCAGGTTAGGATTAGGTTGGGAATAGGTTTGGCTTGGGATTAGGCTTTAGGATTAAGATTTGAATCAAGTCCGTTTTAGCAATATCCGACAACGCGCGTGTTTTACCTGAAGCGGATTTCAGAAAAGAAGGGCAGCCGGACGCGACAGATGCATTCGATCGAAACGCGCTGACGCGCTGTGTACTGTGTTCGAATTTTGCATTTTCAAAGCCAAATTCAGTCAATCCTTAAAATTAGGAAAAACTTCATGAAAATCACCGAAAATGAAAAAAAGCACCAGCGGGCCGGAAACCCAGAATTGTACGTTGTACGTCCAACTTTGAACTTTGATTGAATTTGTTAAAAGGAATGATGAAACATTGGGATCCTGTAATTATATCGTCCCCCCAGCCCCCCCCCCCCCCAGCCACGGCCCCCCCCCAGCCCAATCCCCTGGAACAACTATGCAAATCGCGGCAGGCGGCAGCGCAGCACGGCAGTGACGGCACATACGCCAGTGGCAGTGGATCGGCATATGACTGGAATATTGGAATCGGAATCGGTTGTCTGAAAATTGAAACTGTAAAAAATGGCGGATGTTGGCGGCGACACAAAGGAGAACAACTGTGGGTCGTCTTCTGGTGCTGGTGCAGATGATGATTCGCCCAGTTTAGTTGGTGATGGTGGAGCTGAAAGTCAATACAAAGCACCAGCACCAAAGTCCGTCGAAGAAATTCTCAAGGTTTGTTTCGGAAATCTAGCAGTTCGCGGAGCGGATTCTTTTTTTTTCAATGGCAAAGCCAAATTCCGCATCCCACGTCGTGCAGTTCGCTACATGTGTGGCTTGCATCTTGCAACAATAAAAACCGGGTTTTCATCTTTCATTTCATTTCATTTTATTTCGCGAACCGCAGGAACTCCTATAAAACTGCATGAACAGCGTATCAAACGGAGACCTTCATCTTAAAATGTTTTCAAAATTTTGGTCGTTGAAAACTACACCCACAATGTGCTTGATAAGAAAAAATTAACTTTTGCTTTACCGTTAAAATGAGTAATGACTGGGAAAACGTGGGGGCGGTCAAAAATTCGTTAAAAAGGAGAAAACAAAAATTTAAAAATGATCAAAAATGAAAGATAAACACGTATTTTGTCTAAATATTGGCAAAGTTTATTTCCTTTTTATTCATTGGAAAGCGATTTTTAGGCAGTTAGCTGGCTGAAAAATGTTTTCAAGTGGATAGTGGCTGAGCCGAAAAAAACTAGTCGCCTCTCGCCTTCAATCCAGAAAATAGCGGAGCGGGTTCGATCCCCCCAGAGGATGACAATCTGCCGCCACCGTAATGCATCATTATTAAAACAGCTGCATCTGCAGTTCCGGTGCTCCTCCTCCATAACACAGGAAAGAAAAAAATGCAAAAGCTAAATTGATCATTTTCACCTTATCAAAAAGGCTTGGCTTAGGATTAGGATTAGGATTAGGAACCTACAACGACTCATTACAAGCAACCTCAGATCAAAAATCAAAAAAATCACTTTTAAGAATGTATACAAATCCATTCCCTATAGTTTTCTAACTCAAACAGCGACAGCAGCGCAGGCCATCGGAATCGAGCTGAGATTATTAGTGCCTCCAGGACGGCTCGTGTACTATTCCGGCCCGCGAAATTCCGGCCCGCTCATACCGGCCCGAAGAATTCCGGCCTGAAGAATTCCGGCCCGAAGAATTCCGGCCCGGAGAATTCCGGCCCGACGAATTTTCGCCAGCACGAACAATATTAAACCACGAAGTGTTTTTTGGTAATAAAATATCGATTAATTATAATTATTCACGACGTGAATAAATAAATTCATGCAGCTACTTTCAAGCTTTTTACCTGAGGTTTGTATTTTTGTTCTAGCAAGTTCAGCATAATGACTTGTGTTTCTGCACTAGTGCCGCCCCCTCGAAATTTGCTTGACACCCCACCCAGCGAAATTTGCCTAAAAAAGACATTTTTGAAGCACCGAAAAAAGTCATGTCTGAAATAATGAAAATGCAAACCAGCCAGCAAGATCACGCCAATCAAATAATGCAGAAATATAACCAACAAGGACAAAACACAGCACAAACAAATATCAGTTAATAAGTTATGGTTCACAAATCCTGGTTGTGATAAAAAATCTTTTTATTTATTATTTTGAAAAAAAGATTCCTCTTTCCAAAAAAACAATTGACAACATCAATTAAAATCAGTTTTCAAAAATCATTGAAAATACACTGTAACATGTGAACATCGATATTTTATTACCAAAAATCACTTCGTGTGGTTTAATATTGTTCGTGCTGGCGAAAATTCGTCGGGCCGGAATTCTCCGGGCCGGAATTCTTCCGGCCGGAATTCTTTGGGCCGACTTCTTCTGGCCGGAACTCTTCAGGCCGGAATTGTATCCCCCCCTCCAGGACAGAGCGGGGCCTAGAGGCTATATTCCCTTCACATGGCGAGTAGGGATGGAACGGAAAAGAAACCGGTTTTTTACCATCCCTAATGGCGAGGGGATAAACAAAATGGTAGTGAAAAGCAGACTCAAGACTGCCTTCGTCCGAAACAAACGGTGACCCATTTTTAAACGTGTCCCACTGAAATGACGTCATGTGCCGCCAAGCAGGCGCTTGCCGTTGACTGCAAACCAGATTTTCCGTTAGCCGATTTCTTCCCGCAAACAAATGGTGAATGTCGAATCAGTCACACCAAACTAACATTTTAGTGCCTGTACTTTGACAAACGGGCGTTTTTAAAGCAAATCACGGCATTTTAGTCCGGACACGTTTGAATAAATCCACAATAGATACTCGCCATGGTTTTTTAATGCTGAATGTGCTGAATTAGTTCGGAACAACAACGCAATAAATAAATATTATTAACGCAATACATATCAGCCACTTCATCGGCGAACCACCAACTGAAACACTTCCCTCCAATGCCATGAACAAAACGAAGCGAAACGAAAACGAAACACGACTGGCGTCTACTTGAAGTTCTGACGAGAAGTAACAAAAAATCCTGAAAGAACACAAACGGTTAGCAACGAATTTGGCTCGCACAGTTTTGACCACAAGCACCGGGGCTGGTAAAAACAGGGTTGATAAAAAAACGGTTTTTATATTGCCAGGGAAAACAATAAACAACGGTTTCTTTTCCGTTTTAAAACCGAATAAAATCGGAATTTTACCAGCTCCTACTTTCCAGAACGCAGCTCAAAACAGGAAATACATCAAACTTGGTGTTTTTGAGCAGCGTAAAACGGTTTTCGGGCATACAACCGACCCAAATTGTTAGGTTTTTGATTCAAATCAAATCACTTTCGCTTTTATTGGTTTCCAGCGCAGCACGTTCAATAAATTGAAAACAAACGACTTGGCAGTGACCGTGTAGGTGTGGGGAGCGGGGGACGGTTGCAAGGAGACCTGATAACTGACCCCGATTTGGGGGCGGGATTTGCAGAACTGCAAAGTGAAACCGGTAGCGGATGGCGTTTGAAAAATATCATTTCATCAGTTACACTTTTCAAATGACAACGTCGTCAGGTCAGTCAGTGAGTCTGCATCTGCACTTAGTTTAGCAGTCACATTGTCTTCATCATATTTCACTTGACCCTTGACACAAAACTTGCAAAATGATGTTTCAGAAGTTCAGTTCGATACACTTCACTGCACCGTTTTTTCAAAAATTTTATTTTTATCATTTATCAATCAATCGAAGTCGAAGAATTGTGATTTTTGACCACCAATTTTAATTTTTAGGGTAAAAACCGGTTTTTTATTAAAAAACTGGTTTTAAAACGAAAAAACCGTTTTCTATGCCAACCCTAGGGCTAACCCATCAAAGCGTTCAGATCGCCGTCAAGTAGATTGCTCATCGAGTTTTCCTGTCATTAAATGCGTATGCCCTATAACACCTCTCGGCTCGATCAACGGAGCGCACAAACCAGAGGTGTAATGTGCTACCACCACCACCCATGCCACGAGGACGAGGGTGAGCGTACGCGATGCGAGAATCTCGATTGCACTGAGAATCCGTTGCAAAAGCAATCCAGAGCACCGCTTTTCGTTGTCTGTTTTGCATTTTCATTGTTTAAAACTACTTCCAGACTGACCAAGAAGATGAGTCGCTTCGTCGTTACAAGGAAACGTTGCTTGGCAAGGATGCCACTCAAATTGTACTTGGTATGCTGGGTTTTGTGTGGTTGACAGCATTTTTTAGGTTGCCATTTGATTCATCAGAGTCTGTCTGAACAGCCTGCAAATGACAGCGAATGAAACTGCAATATCCGTTTGTTTTTTCAGAGCCGAACAATCCAAAAAATGTGCTAGTACGCGCCATGACACTACAAGTGGAGGGGCGGCCTGATCTGACTATAACACTGAATGAGCAAGGTTGTTAACAGTCGGTTGCAGAATGACTGTAGCCAACAAACGAAAATTGCTCATCACATCATGGCAGATCTGTCGACACTCGAAAAGCAGACGATCGCCATCAAGGAGTGCTGCCATTACCGGCTGCGCATCGATTTCCACGTGCAACGTGAGATCGTGGCCGGACTGAAATACGTGCAGAAAGTGCACCGAGCTGGCATTCAAGGTTTCATCGAATTTGGAACGTTTCCGTTTTTCGATGGGTAACTATAGTTCTGGTCAGCCAAAATTCATTTGTTGAAACGTTGCTTTTCCAATGAAAGCTTGTTGCAGTTGACAAAGATGAGTACATGGTCGGGTCATACGGACCAAAGGCGGAGCTGCAGTCATTCCGCACGCCTGTCGAAGAAGCTCCTGGGGGTCAGTTGTTGCCCAAAGTGTTTGTTTGCATGCGTTTTTGAATGTGCAATTACTGGTGGTTGTTTTGATTGACAGGCATGCTGCACCGCGGCACCTACAAAGTGAAGTCGTTGTTCACGGACGACGACAAGCATGAGTGGCTCGCGTGGAGCTGGACACTCGAGATCAACAAAGACTGGCACTGACCGTGCTGGCGGCTGCGTCGTTTCAAGTTCGTTCGCAACAATGTAGCCTTCCATTCCGTGCCATTTGTGTCTTGTATTTCCTGTCATCGTATACAAGCCGTGTACAACAACACGTGAATTATTGTGTGAGCACTTCTGTTGACATTCAAATGTCAACTTTTTTCAATTCGGTTCGTGCCTGAGACATACTGTTTTTTTTGGTTTTTACTACTTACTGGAGCAATTTTAGTATACAATAAATGATTTACTTGCTAGCAGAACCAATCAGCTTGCTCTTCAGATTTGAATGATTGGATTTATGCAGCAATTACACAATTCTTTTCAAGTTGAATGGTTGTTGCTACAATGAACCTTTACATTCATGATGCACCCGTTTTTACTTTGCTTCGGCTGTTGTTTATTTTGTATCATTCCTGTTTCATGTCTGACTTTGTGCTGCTCCATTCAGTGTATTTTCTTCATAGTGGATGGACACAGTTTGAGCGAGTGATTCCAAATGCACGAGTATTTCACACGAGTTTGTTTTGCGATAATTTTTGTGAAGTTGCGATACTTAGCGCCGTTGTTCTTCTTCTCGTCATTATATTGTGTTGTGCTTCTGAAATATTATCTGTTTTTGGTTCTGTGACTCAATGCACTACAGACTTATGAAAGAAATTAGCATCATGCCAAGTAACCCAGTCCATTTCAGCGTCTCGTCTCACTTCACCAATGGTTAAATCTGTACCAAGCATGAAACTTGCATCTGAATCTATATATTATATATACGTGCGCAGTCGCAGAACTATAAAAATGGTTCTAAAATGGTTATGGTATGCGATGTTATTCTCAAGCTTTGCAATGGTTTTCGCAAAACGAGTTGATTTGGTTTATTTCAATCGACTACACAAATGGAGCCAATGAATTATGGAAAATGTTATGTGTGAAAATGAGGAATTTTTGAAGAAAAAAGGGAAACAATTTGAGATCATCTGGTACGAGTTTCAACATCAACTGCCTTCAAGGCACCGGTTCTTATTGTAGTCTGCTTCTTTTTTGCAGCTTTTTGTTTGTTTTTGTTTTGCAAAAGGTCATTGCTTTTTGATGCTCACTGTTTTAACGGGGTTTTGAATTTTTTTGTCTATTATATTATCCATGAACTTCTTGCAAACAATTTTCCAAAATAATTCGTGTTTTTCATGACATTTTTTCAATCTTGCTTTTATTCATTCAACGTGCATGCCGCATCAACAATCTGTTATTGATCGTTTGTACTCATGAATACAAAAGTGTTCAAAATTTCCTGCAGCGAAGTTATTCAGCTTCAATTCAACGCAATTTCAAGTGAGCTCTTGTCTAATTGTAAACAGCTAACACTTCCGGTTGTTACAAATTATAATCCAATGTTATTTCTGGCCGAAGAATAAACATGAAACTTTGTGTGTGGTGTGAATTCTTGTCAACTCTGACGGTGCTTGTTGCCGAGGAACAATATTTATGGAATTTTTGTTTTTATCTTGAAAATAAACAAGAATGGAATATTCCAAGCTACTATTTTGTAAATGGTTTTCGTTTTTTTCTTTTTTTGAACAAGAAATTTGACAAAGCAGCGCGCCAACCGGTATCGGTGTGCATTTCTTCCTATTGGTCCACGTGTTTAGCACGTGAACGGCCAACAGTTCTTTTTTGCAACACTTGCCTGTCCGTGATTGAACGTTTTCAATGCTGCGTAGCATGTGTCACCACCACGTTTAGACGCTTGCTGGCAAACTTTGCTTCGCTCAAAGTTTGCTGTATTAGAAAGAAATAGGCAAGGCCACAGGTCAAGAAATTTTCAGATGTGCATTTGAGACTGCATGGAAAAAAACGGCTGAGTCGGTATTTGGCCACATATTTTGTGAAAGGTTCATTGGAAACGTTTGCAATTGGGGCGCTGGCCAGCAGCTCTTGCGAATTTTGACGTTCACATCCTTTTGTTGGCTGAATTAAGTCACAGCAGCGATTAAATGGCACATTTTGTGTCTGTGTGCAATTCCACGTTCTAAAGGGTTCAGTTCTGAATCCTGAATCTTTCTTTCCACAACAGCAGCTGTTTACGCATTCAAAAATAATCATTTCCGCTTTTCCATTCTTATCGCTTTTCGATGCGCAAATTCTGTTTGTTTGTCGTTTTTGTGAATTCGAAATTTGTGGGCTTTGTGGCCAGCGACTTGTATTTGGTTTTATTTTCAGTGAAACAGTGGGATTATGAGCTGTCACAGTTTGTCAAAAGTTTGGAAATTGATTTGTATAGCGCAAAAAGGTAATTCACATCCAACCGGACGATTATCTGTCATAAAAGCTCCGTAATTCAACTTGCAATTATTGTCAGTCATAAATTTTTTGATCTTGATAAGAGTCTGAACAAGAACCGCGAATGCTGATCGGCGCTGTTCATTCCGCTCGACGGATTTCATGTTGTTTTGCGTCACACAGCGTTCTCTCACTTTTTCCTGATATTGTTTTCCAAGCTCATTGGCCAGAGAATGAGAGAAAAGGTCGGACGGAAAAGATGTCATGGCAATATAAATGTTCATGACACACACACACGCACACACATCATTCTTTGATCGCATGAAACTGCTGAACTGATCGTGCGTCTTTCGTTTTGGGTTCTTGTCTCACCATGTCGCTTGCACCACTGTCGCATGCTCTGTGCTGGGCCGGTCGATGCGGTCGATTTTGCTGGTTGACCGTAATTTTTCCATGTTCCATCGTTAGGAACCGTTTTACACTTTTATTTCATGTTCACCACGAATGGCGTGACGTGATAGACAAATGGCATATTTTAATTTATTTTCAATACTTTTTTCGCTTTTGAGATGCTTTTTTTGCGTGCGACTTGGCGAAGTTTCGCCCAAAAGCTGCCCCGTCTCGTTTGTTGTGTTAGTTTGCATCAGGCCACGAGGCAGCTGCTGACCAAATGCGTGTCAGCAGCAGACACAAGCGAAGCGAGTGCCAGGCGTTTGCGTGTGCCGTGGCACTGAGCACGTTGGTCGATCGTTCCCAAATGATTGGCCACGCACGGCCTTCACGACAAACCTAAGCTTGCTCAACTTTCATTGCTGGCTGTGAAATGTGGCCGTGTGCCAGTTTCGTGGCTGAGTTGCTGTATGCAAGGCTTGATCCAGGTGAATCTGTGCGTTTGTTGGCAATGGTGCCCGCGAGCGTGTCTGCGTATGAGCATGCTAATATTCGCTTGTGCTCTTGCTGTGGCGCAGATACTCACGTGGCACCCACAGTTTTCTGGTTACAACCAGTATTTTATAGTATGGCAATGGCATTGTGATTTGAGAGGCAAATTTTATAAATCAAATTGCACGATAATCAGCCGATTAGCGCTGAAAAACATGCACGGTGCAGTCTCAGTCGCATCATGTTTTAGTTGTTTTCAGTTTATAATTGATATTGAATTCATCTGCTTCAAATTTTTTTAAAAAGCAGCCGTTTTTTTCATTGAATCTGGAATTTTCACCACATAAGCTAAGGTTTTGTCGATTTGTTTGCACGCAGAGTGGTTTGCTTCATATGTTGTGTTTACGAGTGTTTTTTTACTAAAAGACCTACGTAGTATGTTTATTAGATGCTAAGGAGAGCCCGAGTTAGCACACTGAGAGAAATGAGATGTTGTGGGGAACAGTTTTTGGTTTGCTATGGGCATTTGACGTGTGATTCGACGACATAAGCCTGTTCCACACAGCGTCCAATCCAATGACGTTTGTTAACTCCGCGTTTATATTTTTTTCAGGTAGTGGTAGCTTTGCAGACAACATCAGAATTGTCAGATTTGTTGTTGAAGTACAGCCTTGGATACAGCAAGGTGGACGTTGATGTTGATCAGATCGGAATAATTTTTTGGGCTTGAGAACTGTTGTTTCAGTGAAAATTTGTGCTCAAGGGTTGTCTCGTGAAAAAATTGCTCCGAATTTTGTGGTGTGGCCGCTGGGTCTCCCAAATTTCTTGTTGGTTTTCCTCCGTCTGCGTGTATACGTGCGCAAAATCAGTTTTTTTCAGTTGTGTCTCCTCGTCGCTGGCGCTCGCCATTTTTTTCTAAAAATCCCTTGCTTGTCTGTTATTCACTTCTTTTGCTTTTCACTTCACTTTCGCGTTCACTCGTATGGTTGCCATTTTAACGTGTGTTGTTTTCCCGTGTTCAAAAAGGCCCACACGCGTGGTCTGGCTAATGCTATTGAGATGATCTTTGAGAGAGATGAGAGATGAGCGCGGAAACTTTTTGACTGTTTAAGTTTTAAAGAAAGAGAACATTTATCTATGCATTTTTTTGCCGAACTGGAAAGTTCTTAGCGCTCCGTTTAAAAAAAGTCAATTTTTAACAATCAGTTATTAGTGTGTTTGACCACAGTGAATCCGCAAGAACAAAGCCAATGTTGTTTCAGGTAAGCGATAGAGGAGTCAAGGAAGCAGCAATGGTAGCGAACTACGCGGATGTTGCTGCAGTGGCGAGCGAGTGCAGCGACAGCCTGGTGGCGTCCAGCGCTGCGTGCGTGTCGCAGTGCGCGTGGAGTGTGGCGTTGGGCGGCGAGTTGCCGTACGCAGACGAGCCGCTGGGTGCGCGCGTGCCTGCGCAGTACGAGCATCTGCACGAGCGACAGCGACGCGCCGCCACCGGCCTCTACGTCACGCAGCTGGAGACGGACGCGTGCGGCGTGGGATTCGTCGCCAGCATCAATGGCGAGAAAACGCATCGTGTGAGTCGACTGCACAGCACGTGGCAAGGCACGCTGCAGCGCACTGTGTTTCCGTGTGGTCGTGTGTCGTATCGAACAGAAACAACTCTGTTGACCATGTCAGCTGGGCACGGTCGTGTCGTGTGGCCGCTTGCTTCAGGTTGCCATTGAGTTGGTTGCATACATTGATTGGCTGGGTGATTGAGCATACGATAGTCACATCTTCATGCTAAATTTCAGTTGAAGTTTGTTTGAATGTAGATACTGCTGAGTTGGGCGGGTTTTCACAGCAATAAAAATGTATTGAACCGACAGCTGTGCACAGACATGGTCTGTCTCAAGATAGGCACCCATCACGCAAGCCCAACAGTGCTGCGTCGCGGAAAAGCGTTAGAGGATGAAGAAAAGTGACCTAACAATCGACAGAAAGAGAAAACACCTAAAAATGCCAACGGGAAATATTTTTTCATACTCTTTTTTAATTTCCTTCATACTCTGCGAAGATCCTTCAGTGCATTCTACTGAATTTGAGGGGCAAAAAGCTGACGGTGTGAACGAACAGTATTACGATTTGAAACATTCTTTGCAAAAACGTTGGTGTCAATTAATGCGTTTTCAGTGGTTAGTTTAGTTTTAGTTTTAAAGATAAAATTTCTGCGTCGCGCAACCGTCTCAGGCTGCCTGGGACCGCCAAAAATTCCTGACACGTGCATGCCTGTGATTGAGGCCAATTTACTGAATTATTCAGTGTAACAAAGCCAATTTAGCGCTCGCTCAGAAACTCGAGTCCTGCTTCTTTCTGATCGGAGTACATTGTATGTCTCACTGAATGGAAAACAAGCATGTGACAACAATCACCTCTCGGCAAGAGGGACCGGGCTTTTTATAAAATAATGGATGAAACAAGATAAGTGATCTTGAATTCAAGTTTTGCGTGCTTGCAATGCTCCAGCGCTGAAACACAGCCGATTGCGAGCTTTACGTAATTCTTAAACTAAAATCGGCGCAGTTCTGATCAGCTGTTATGTATGACCATACCAATCAGCGCCGTTGATTCAAATGCAGCCAATTAGAGGCTTGACGTTGTGAAGTTTCCAAGAAACCCTAGGGATGGATCCGGCAAATTTGCCGGAATCCGGGCCGGATCCGGCAAAAGTCCATTCCGGCCGGGCCGGATCCGGCAAAAATTGCCGGAATCCGGACCGGAATGGCCTTTTTATGTCTAAAAACATCTACGCACATTTCGTCGCTTCTTCATCACATTTTCAGCATAAAACAGCACAGACACAGAAACAAAGTCAGCAAGACACAGCACGTGAACCAACCAAAAATTACAACAACAATTGACAAAATTCACATCGTATAGGGATAATCAAGTGCTGGCAACACTCCATTCAGAAACATGACCTTTTCGGCGTTCTGAGTTGACAGACGAGATCGGCTGTACACAAACACCTGCCTGGCTTCACAGAACATTCGTTCGCTTGCCACGCTTGTTGGTAGCGGTGCCAGGTATCTGCGCGCGATTGTCGAAACTTTGGGGTATTTCAAACGAGTTCAGCCGCCAAAGCCTAGCATTAGATCACTTTTGTCCGGTTCGTCGATAAAATCATCCGACTCGTACATATTCATTTAGCCGCGCAGTTCGTCCTCGAGACTGGATTCGCCTGACTGGTTGGGCGGTCGCGCAGCGTGAAACTCGATGCCTCCGTAGAAGCCAGTCGATTTCTTTTTTGGTTCGGGCTCACGTTCACTTTCGTCATCGTCGTTGTTCGCGATCTCGGATGTATCGTCGCAGTTTGTGGGCGTCTCCGGTCGTTTCAAGATTTTCTTTGCAATGTGAAGCAGTTTACAACGAATCGCGCCTTCATTTTCGAAGACGACTGCAGTATTCTTGAATCGTGGATCAACGTACGTGGCCATGATGTTGGATTCGTTGTGGAAAAGCGCACGGAAGCGTGTGTCGATGCTGGTCAGCAGCGTTTTTTTCGTCGTACCAATGCCACTCGCATCGACTTGTTCGATGCGCTGCCTCAGTGCGCAAACGGCGGGCAACACCATTGAAATGGATTCGTCGTCTCGTGGATTCGTCGTTGGGGGGGGGGGGTTTATCGGGTTTTAGGGGATCACGGCACCCCCGCACACCCACGGTAACACACGTCGCTAAAATCGCTGGTGTTCTGGGGCTCACAAAAAAGCAACTGTTTGACAGCTGACTGAATATGACCAACGAAGATAGCTGATTTCAAAAAAACTGCTATTTTTCATCAACAACGTCGGTCAAAAGCTGGCAGCCACGTTTTTTAAAGTGGACGATGCTGCACATAAGTTTACCACTCAAGACAAAAGCAGTGAACCATTTACCATTGAACAGAACACTAAACTAAAGAAACGCTCACTGATCACATGTCAAATGCACAACAACAAAACCAACAAAGCACCGAAACAAATTTGTCAAACCATTGAACAGCTCTGAAACGGAGGAATCAACTGGTTTCGCGGGTCTCGGCCATTCCGGCCGGATCCGGCAAAATTGCGCCGGAATCCGGACCGGATCCGGATCCAATTTTAGGCGCCGGAATCCGGAATCCGGACCGGAACCGGCTCCATCCCTACCCACGATGTGACCTCCTTCAAAGACCATGCTTTGGGCATTCTTGAAGAATAGCGGGTTTTTGAAAAACGCGTCCAAAATCACGAGTCGTTTTCTGCGTGCCTGCAAAATTTTTCAAAAAACCACGGAAAAGTATTTTCAGATTCCGAAGGGTGCGAGTTTTGTTGTGTGCATGTTTCAAAGCGCACGCTTGCATGCTTTCAGATTCTGCGTGACGCGCGTCACATGCTCGAGCACATGGTGCACCGCGGTGCCGTGGCGTGCGACAACGACAGTGGCGACGGCGCTGGCGTGCTCGCCGGCATTCCCGACAAACTGTACCGACGGGAACTCGCGTGCGTCATCCTGCTTTTCATAGTTGTTCCAGGGGGGGACTCAGTGTTGTTACACAGAGCATCATGAAAAAACACTGAAGTCTCTGATATGAGAAAGGGACGATGAATCAGCAAACCATGTCATGGATCACATTTGCTTGATTGACATTACCAAGGAAATCAAAATATGTGTTACAGAGAAAAATTTTGAATCGGAGCATAACGTTTTGAAAAATGGTGCCGTGTAGTTCTCGAACGATTTGTTTCAGCTCAAATTATTTTGTGTCATTAACGCAGGGTTCTGCTTCAAAAGCGTGTTACTTTGCACTGTGCCGTTTTCAGCAACTTCAACATCAAACTGCCGCCCGAGGGCAAATACGCCACTGGCATCTGTTTCCTGGACTCCGAGACGTACAAACAGGCGAAGGAGTCCATGCGGGAACTCGCCCGTGGCTGCGGCCTGCGCGTCATTTGCTGGCGTAAACCGCCGTCTGATCAGAATGAGATTGGCAATGAGGCGAAAAAGACGGAGCCGTTCATCAGACAGGTTTGTCAAATTGAATCGATTCAACAATGGTCGCTCGGCTGATGCATTATTTCATTCAAAGTCTGCCGCTCTCGGTTCTGTCAATAATAGGTTTTTTAGCTTTTCGTGACCGGCGACTTCGACGACGAAGAAGAGTTCCAACGCAGCATTTTCGTGCTGCGCAAGCAGGCGACGCACGTCATCCCGCGACAAGGCATCTATTGCTACATTTGCTCGCTCTCGAGCGCAACTGTTGTCTACAAAGTTCGTGAATCGAGAGTTTTTCGAAGTGGTTTATAATTTCGTCAACCAAATCAAATGTTCTTCATTTCGGATGACTTCACCATAGTACCTTCACCATTTTCTTCAGGGCCAATTCACGTCGCATCAGCTATGGAACTACTTCAAGGACTTGACGGACCCGGATTTTCAAACGCACATGGCCTTGGTGCACAGTCGATTCTCAACGAACACGTTTCCCAGCTGGGATCGGGCGCAGCCGAATCGGTATCGCGGTCTTTTCTTCTTTATTTTTAAAAATGGCTTTTTACGTTCATAATGTTAGAGCTGCCATAATGATTTTGTTTCGAATTTTTTTTTTTTTAATATTTGAAGCACGCCCCCCACCGATTCCGGAAACCCGAAGGTACCAAACTCCGGTGGGATTGGGGAACGGACGGCTCACCATCCCGTGGAACCAATACCCTCGCCACGTGAGGGGGACAGCCTCTAAGCCCCGCTCTGTCCTGGGGGCACCAGTGATCTTAGCCCGATTTCGGTTTCGGTGGCCTGCGGTCGCTATATCCCCGCAGGGCAGCGAATCCGAAAGCTTTAGTTGAAAACCAGTGTAGTTATTAGAGTAGAGAGCTACACTGGCGGCAGTTTGTCATCCTCCGTGGGGGATCGAACCCGTCACCTTCTGAGTTGAAGGCGAACGTGCTAACCACCGAGCCACGGAGGCCACGGGGGGAGTTTAGGGAAATTTAGTTAGCGGGCAGTTGAAAGGATTTTTTTGTTCAGAGTGCTAGCTCACAACGGCGAGATCAACACGTTGCGTGGCAATATCAACCTGATGCGTGCCCGTGAGGGTGTCATGTCGTCGGAAAAGTTCGGCGATAACCTCCAGAAACTGTACCCGGTGGTCGAGGACAACTTGTCCGACTCCGGCTCGTTGGACTGTGTGCTCGAATTCTTGGTCAAGGCCGGCGGTCGCCCACTGCCAGAGGTGACGTCAATCCTCATGGTTTCACTTGTCAATTTTGCGGTTTCCGTTTTTCACTGGGTTTGATCGAGAGGAAAGTCCATCGAACAGCATTTTCGTTCTCATAAAGATTCTGTTCTGTTCTAGCCACAGGTGAAATTTCATTTGCGTTTGAGTTTGGCACATTGATGATTGAATGAATGTTGATTACATCACCAGTGCTATATTCAACCAGTGGAGCATTTTTCGCCTGTTTTTAACTTTGGACGCAAGCAAAGCAGCAACCTTTTCTCGTTGTATTTCGTTACAACCATCACTTGATTGAATTGAAGGCCGCCATCACGATGGTGCCAGAGGCGTGGGAAAAGGATCAGCACATGAATGTCGAGAAGAAGGCGTTTTACAATTGGAGTGCCATGGCCATGGAGCCGTGGGATGGGCCCGGTCAGTGTCTGATCACGGTGTTGCTATGATTACTCAAACTCAATCAAATTCTCAAAGTTACGTTCAATTGGAGTTTTAGTGCTGTGAAGGGTGATCAATGAAATGCACTGATAAGTGTCAGAAAACGCAGTGCTTTGTGATGTGATGTGTTGGCGTTGCAGCGCTGCTGACGTTCAGCGATGGGCGTTACATCGGCGCCATTCTCGACCGCAACGGTCTCCGCCCAGCGCGCTACTACCTCAGCGACGACCACGTGCTGTACATGTCGAGCGAGACTGGAGTCAGCGATCTGCCGCCAGAACGAATCGTTCACAAGGTACGTTGAAATTGCGATCTTGCGTTTCATCGCGCATTTTTCAGACCAGAGACGTTTTTTGGAAATCGCTATTTCTGCTGGCAATAACACAGCAACACTCATGTGAAAATAATCTCAATTATTCGACGGTGCTCGTATTCTTGCGATGGTGTTAAATATTTGAGAAAAATGCGCTCTTTGCGCACATAAAAGGTAGAATATGAATGGCTATTATAAACGCTATATGCAAGCAAAAAAATATAAAATATATTACAGTGTGGCCGAATACGTAAGGCCGAATACGTAAGTCCTTGTATTTGCCATCAAGACGGGATCAATCGCAGACTAGAAGTTGTTCTTTTCAGGAATGCCAAGATCATTCCCAATCGTGTGCGCAAGGGAGAAAGAATAAATAGTATAGCACGAAGAATCAATAAAGTTTAAAACACACGTCAAATTTGACACACAACTGATTTTTTGAACGTCTTTTTTCTTTTATTCAAATTTCGCGCGTTCCTTGCACCCTAAAAAAAAGCTGCCATGTTTAATCGGCCATTCCGTATGTGCAAGAAGACGTATGGCAATGGTTTTTTTAGTTTGAAACAGCCTTCAAACCGTGCGCGGAGTGTTTCAAAACGTTCCTATTGCGACACTTGTTTGATTGGAACTTCAAACTACTGAGATATTGCCATTGCCATTGTCTGGTAGAATTTTCTTCTCAACGCTCATCTAATTTGAAAGTTGCGAAAATGTGGTTTTATCTGTTGTCATAACCCGAAACACACTGAACAAAAGGTTTTTCGTCGACATGAAAAGCAAATATAGTTATCAAATGCGTTTAAAACATATTAGAATTATCGTCAGATTTACGGAGAAAGTGTAAGCAAGTTTAACTGAAAACCCACGCAAATAAACTTCAAATAACGGCAACTAACTTAATGCGACGAGCATTTCATTAAAACAATCCGGTTTCTAATTCGGGTTATTTTGGTTGTTATGTTTCAGTTGCGTGCATGTGCTCGGTAGAAGTGCTTAGGGTTGGTTTCAAAAAACACTAAAAACGGTTTTAAAGCGATAAAGAACCCGTTTTTTCTACGCCAACCCTAGAAGTGCTTGATTGTGCGAAACGGCATGTAACGTTTCTGTGACAGTTCCTCCGGATCGAATGCAACGATTGCGCCGAATCGCTTTTCGCTCATTTGTAGCCGGTCGACTGGTAGCCGGTAACGCGAATAGAATCGTTTGGCGTAGTAGACGTTGGAAAGATCGCTAAATATTATTTAAAAATTACATTGCATTGTTCAAACACAGTGTATTGCTTTTTAAACTGGAGTTAAAAAACGACTAGTTAAATATTTCAGTTGGCATAAAGCATTCCTATAGGCTCTTATTCATATTCATTAATCAGACTAGACACCACACCATTAGAACAGCTTTAAACGCCGTGAAAAATAATACCATCAGAATAGAGTAGACTTACTTGTCAAACGAACTACGTGACATTGGCACCAACACGCTGCGAGTCTCTCTTGCCGGAACAAATGCCACTGGTAGGATGAATCCGGTAGTTAATGCGCTGAACCACGTGAGCATCAGCACGCACTTACATAAATTCTGTGAAGTCATTTTCACAGATTGCACTTCCATTGCTGTCTCCTGTCAGCTGATCTAAAGTTCCAATAAAGTATGAGAACCGAAAGTACTATGGAACGTGTTTTAAGTAATTCGCTTTTTGAGACGAGCGACACGGCCTCCACTCCTGTAGTTTTCAAGCATAAGGATATGCTTGAATGTTTTCAATGACCGCTTGCAAGCGATGCCTGAAGCCTTGCAGAACTTTTCGATGCAGTGGCCGGTCATTGTTGATCTACTCAACGGTAGACACATTGAACAGTTTAAGCAACTAAAACAAGACAATTATGAGCAGATGACAGTAAAAAGCGATGTTATATTGCCAGAAGAAAACTTGAATGATAATGATGACGTGTATCCCGATGCTTGAAAATGTAAAAAAAAAACAGCAGTGAACATGTAAAATTTTGGATAAAAGTATCGTGGTGCCCAACACAGTTAATATCTGTTGAGCGAAAGTTTTTCCAAATGACTACTAATAGTAAAAATTTCAGCTTCAGACATTAATGTCAATCGTTTTGAAAATGGACATTTTTCTGATCATGTACATCGGTAAAGAAACACATGATACTGAACGCCTACCATAAATGCTCCGAACAGATGACATTGTTCAAAATATCACCATTGGTGTAAACGCGTGATTCTGGCAAGTTCTCAATTTTGTTTAGTTACATCATGCCATTAAGCTTAGTAGCGAGCGTGGCTAAAAGTTTGGTCAACAGAGCGAAAGCAAAACATGGACAGCCCAAATGGGTAGCCTAAACCACTGTTATTACTGGATGGCTGAGGAACAATGACGAGCTTGTTTTTAACGCCGTGCTCGGATATATTTACTTGGTCTGTGTGTGTGTGGTTTGTTCAAACTCGGGGGAAATGGAAAAAATTGAAAGTTAATGGAGTGGTCGGTCGGTCGTGCCTTTTCAGTTCCGTCTGCGCTCGTGCGGGTCGATGCATGTCTATGACTAGGTGTCTTTTAGGTTAGCTATCGGTAAATGACCAGGAAATTATCAACAATGTCGCCATTTATGGCCATTTGTGACCGTAAAATTAGTATCTTCCCGATTGCACAGTTTTGTGTTGTCATTCACTGTCTACCACAGCAACTTTCGATTTTTCGATGTTAGTTTTGCCAAGGTCAGCTTGATTATGTACCAGTTCGGATTTTCTTGTGTAGCTAGCGTGATGTGTTAGATTCAGCTTTCTTGTAAATTATATAACCGGACATTATAGTGGCGGCCAAAAGTTTGGAAATTCCTGCGCCCGCTGCATATCGCGCATTTTTGCGTTATTACTATGCACATAAGCTAATATTTTTGATTTCTGGAGCAAGCAATTGTTGTGTTCATAAAAACAAAGCTAGCATGTGTTGGGGAGAGACGCACTATAAAAGCTCGCATATACGTACCACCGCACAAACATGCGCGCATGGGGGTTTCCAAACATTTGGCCGCCACTGTAGTTGGTTCGTTCGTTTTTATTAATTTTTTGGCGACTGTTGTGACTATTGAAGGCAATACAAACGAGAAGTCAGTTATTGATCACTCAAAATCATGTTCAGTAGGGTTTGGTGTGATATAACTCATAACACATGTTCGAAAAAAGCAGACGGCGGAATTATAAATTTGTCTAATAAAGTCTCTGAACCATACGAAACTAATAAATAACAACTGAGCTCGGGTGCCCTAAACATTTTTGACCATGTAAAAAACAGTTTTCATTTCACCAGTGCTTGTTTTAGTTGAGAGCTCAATCGCGGTCGTCGCTTTTCGTCATCCGAATCTAACCATAACCGGCTCGGCTCGTTTGCCAAAGCGCACCATCGTTGGCTCACCCCGGCCGCTTCTTGATGCGCCATCACGGAAGAAATCAATAAATCGCTTGCTTAGATTATCGACGAGCGGTTTGAACTCGATCGGATGATAGACTCGTACGAATGGCGAAGCACTAAATCGACGTCGCTGCACGTGTATCGGTGTGTCACTGTGCCCACTAAAGTAGGCGTCAGCGGTGCTCTGGCCGACGAGCATACAACTGCACACGAGTGCAACCACGGACAACGTTTGTGCTTTCGATAACATCGCCGTTTTGCACGTCCTGCTGTTCTGTTTGCACCCTATAATTTGTGAAATGAATACTGGAAGCGACGTGAAAGGTGATGCGAAGACGAGCAAAAAAAAGCTTGCGTCACAGTTGGTGGGAAGACACTCGCGAAATAGATTACAGCATAACACGAAGCGTACAGTAGTTGTCCGCATGTGCTGTTGCAATTGGTTGAATGCTGCACTGTTTGTCTATCATTAAACGGAGGAAGCTAAAGCAGGCTGTTTTTTTCGTAAAATTAGGCCAAAAAATGCCATCTCAATTACCGATTATTGGAGCCCATGTCTCAGTTAGTTCAGGCACGCCCCCCGGCCCGCTTCAGCTGGTTAGAGTTTTGTGTTTAAACAAGTTAGTGTGGTAAAATTTAGGAAACCTCAATTTTTGCAGAACGATACTAAATCAAAGTTTGAGTTTGATCCACTGCATTCAATTTGATAGTTGCGTTTCAGATTGAACGTGTCACTGTATGATAACAGTAAATTTTTAAAACACAATTTTCGAATACCGCTCAAGATGAGAGCACATTATAATACCAACTAAATTGTCAAAATGGTTGGTAGCGCAAGTATGTGCCATTTGAGTTTTAATGAAACGTCCACAAGAAAGCATCAAGCAACGTTCACACATTTAAAGTGATTTTTGTTTTAAATGAAGACAGAGAAACAGCGTTGCAACCAGAGGCTATATGCATATAAACGTGAGTTCGTAATAGGGAACAACAATAAATTTAATTGTAACATGATATTGTAAAATAACATGTCTGCAGCACGCCTGCTATTGAACCTATGTGGTCATGAACTGTATACACAACAAAATGGGTTTAGAATGCTGGTGTTGCAATTCAGCCTCTGGACGGTCAGGAAAGCGCTTTTCAATAATTCTGTTAGCGTCTGTGACACGCAATGTTGCGGTGTGAACCCATATGTCAACGCTTTTACTTTATTGTTATTTAAGCTGGTTTTTATGACTTTGTCTTTCCTTTGGCATTGGTGCAAAATTCGGGATATCGTTTCCTGCATAGATGGCTCCCTTTTTATTTAACGCAGAAATGCAATGGTTGTCTTCCGTAACGAATGTAAAAAACTATTAGATTGCTGGCTATTAGATTTTATTCATGCTTCACGTAATTTCTGAAATATTGATACAAACCGAGGGCAAGCATCAAAGGGTAAGAAACAGCTAATTTCAACTCAAAATGAAAACTCAATGACGATTGTGAGGTGAATGTACCCATTACATTTGCTGTTACTCAGAGGGTCGAACTGCAGTGGCGAGCAAAAGTGTTGGAACGCTGCGCGCGTGTGTGCTGCGTATTGCGCGAGTGTTGTCCAAAAGCGTCAACAGGGCCTTGTCTTCAGCGACATTGCGTTTGAATTATCTTACAGACGTGTATTGTGTTCATGTATCGGGGTCTAGTCGGGTTGTATTGCTTATTCTGTTTTGTTTTCTTGCAAAGTGATTTTAAATCAGTTTTACTGCTAGTCAGATGCACTTCAGGTGTGTTTTAGTATTCGGTATTTGTATTATTTGTCGGTATGCTTAAGTGAAAAAACCCTGCGGTTAGTGAGTTAGATTCAGTAGATTAGACATTCAGTAGTCATAAAAACGAAAAAAATTAGCATGGGATTCTTAAAAAGCGTTTGTACGGCTGATGCAGCACACGCGCAGCGTTCCAACACTTGCTCGCCACTGGATATGTAGTTCAGCCACAATATTTTTAGCGACAGAGCATTCCAGCACTGCTTCCGTTCAAAGATTCAATTTCTTGAAACTCGGAGATTACAATGAATATCGCTGCCCGGCACGCAAAGAAATGATTGTATGTTTCCTGTTTTGGAGAGCACAAATGAGCGTCGAATAATTACAGTGAGTCTCTCACCTGCGCAGAATACAGGAAGTGGGACAACGAAATAGATTGTTGAAATCCGTTGCGTTACTGATTTTTCGCCCGAAATATTTTTGATTGCCAGAGAGATCATGATCTACGTCACAGCGACAGAAGTACAAGGACGGGTTGATTATGACCATCGCCTCCTCAAACACATCTGAGACACGCCATTCAAACTACAAACTATAAACATAATTTGTTCCAGCAGACCAGATAAATAAATAATTTTATACGCCGTCATGGTGTCAGCGAAAATTTTGTGTGCGTGGGCTGCGGTTGTCTTTCGATACTCATCGCTTTTGGTTGTCTTGCGGACGGAAGTAAAATTGCAATCGTGGTGGGAATAAACAAAGTCGTTATGATATCCGTTAGCTAGTAGCCCTGAGCAATAATAATAGGAGTGCAAAGTTTCATTTTGGCTGGATGTTGCCGATGCAAATGGCGTTTCGCTCGTAGTTCGGTCGGACTAACCATCGTAGCATGAACACGATCACGATACATATTTTGCAATTGGTATACATAGTACGAATGAAGTAAATACAATCAGCAGAACTGTCAGCGAAGTGCTCAGATGAGCACGTTTCAATTTGTATGTACGTTTATTGGCAACTCTTTCAAAATTAGGTATTGAAGTTAGTTCAAAGAAGTGCGTGGCAATGCTCGTTTCATAATCAAGAGCAATAGACAAAACTCCAGACGGTCGATTCAGTTTTGATGTTATTTCTCCGAAATATTGAACCACGAAACCTTAAAAAACATTGTTTGTTCTTCAGTTTTTGCTTTGTATGCTGCGGACTGACACCGCGAGGGCTGGACACTTGTTTTTGCGGTTTCGCCCGGTTAGCGAAGACTGCGACGACCCCAGGCTCGTCAGTTCGACAAGTCGACAGACCGCACAGTCTCAAAAATGCACGTGCGCCGAGGGGTGGTAATGGAAGCACGAACCATCAGCCAGCCCTCGTTTTTAACAAATATGCTTGGGTTGGCTTGTGGCCACGCATATATGCGTAAAATCAGTCCGCAGCCCACAAAGCAATTGTTTGTTCTTATTTTTCAGTTGTTCTTTTTGTTTCATTTCTCATCAACATTTTTTAGTCTCATCAACAAAGCAACTTTATTGTGATTTTCTTCGAGTATTAACTATTTTTATCTTCAAAATAAAACAAATTCACAATAATTCATTATATAATTCACATTAATTTAAAATTCACATTAATTTAAAATTCACATCAACAACACGTTTCAACAATCTACCAGTCGTTGTCGTCATTTTTAGCTTGGTGTAGTTTTTTGCGCAGCGACTTGATTTGCTTCTGGAGGAGCATTTCAGGCGGCAATTTTTGCGTGATCCACCGACGATATCGACCTTTTATTAACTCTTCCAAACGTTGCAGCGGATGTTTTCTCCATCCGCGTTGTTGTCTCGTTATTTCGTTGTCAGATAGATCCGATGCCTGAATTGGGCACAGATTTCTTGTTCAGTATTTACTGACTGTTTGATCAGCTAAAAGCTGAATTAAGCCGAATGGGAGTTGCGAGCAAAACTAGAAATTGAACTAAAATCAAATCAAAAAACAAAAAATCAAACATTTAACCTGATAAAGTAGCGCCTGTGTCAGCAACAAAAGAATGAATGCGGTCATCATGGTTTTTATGATGCTCTTTATCGATTACTTCTTTAAACTGCTGAAACATTAACGTGCATTGAATTAAAGGCTGATCTTGTAAAAAATTTGATCGAAAAACCCTTTCGAATCGGCAAAAAATAGGTTAAATTTTTTTTCGTTTTTTGGTGGTGTTATTTTGCTTTGGTGTTTTCAATTCCTTTTCTAGACAGTGGCAGTGCGACATGAAATGCATTTTTATTGATCTTACAATATGATCCTACACCAGGCACACAGAACACAAAACATTTTGAGACGAAACTAGTGCAAAAAGGAGAAGAGAATTTGAAACAATTTGACGGTCAAAGAATACTAAATTTGCGGTATTTGAATTTTTCGATACAAACTTGGTTTACCAATTTGAGTGTGACCCTTTTATTTGTAACTCATGGTGTCCCGGGGTTCAAAGCAATGGTAAAATATAAAGCACTAGCTTGTGATTTTGACTTTTTCTTTTTTTTACTTTGTTTCATTGCGAACGCTGTGTTGGTGAACTGACTGAGCCGAAAGTAAGAACGGTGAAAATTGGGTAAGGTAAAAACCCCGGTAACAACCGGCTAAGCTTGTTAAAATTATGAGTGAAACCCGCGGAGTTCTCAATAAATTCTTTTTACGATGTGTGGTGTATCACTGTTTTAATAGTTGCTCGGATTACTAAGTTTTAGATGTTGTTACTACATGGTGGCATGAGGGACTTTGTTGTTTACTGCAATGTAGCGTTTCAATTGAAATAATGAAGCATGTTCCACACCACATGACGCACGTGGTCACTGTTTTCAAGCGTTGAGGATGTTACCAAATCCCGAAGTACTTCATTATACGGTTGCATAGAGTAGACAGAGCCAAGGTTTTTTCGCTTGCTAAACTTATTTCTAGTAATTTACTGGACTCAAATTTGGACCCCGGAGTCTATAGACAAGTTTCTGAGCTTTAGACGTGAAATCAAAGGTTTTTGTTTTTAATTATTCGCGTCATCGTATAGAACCAGTATATTACGATATTACGAATATTATACAAAACACTGCAATCAAGTTTTTAGGCTTCGGTCTTCCTTATTTAGCGTACTTCAGATTGTTTTCGATGTAGGTTATTTATCCGTTACATGTGATGTGCTTGACAAAAATGCAACGATGTAATCAATGAAAGCAACGGTATACCTGTCTTTTAATCTTTTAAACTTAACCAACTTCCAAGATTAGTGATAACTGGACTGGTTTTTTGATTGGCATGCAAAGAGGAGTGGTGAAGAACCGGTTTTTCATATTACCAGGAGAAAACCGGTTTTATATCCGTTTTAAAGCCGTTTTATTTCTTAATTTTTCCCAACACCCATTTCCAGAAATTGTCTCACAGAACCAATCATAAATGCCGTTGAAATGAAATTAGTAATTTCAAGCAGCATAAAGTCCAATTTTATTTTGACACAAATAATTTTTGCAATATCATCTTCGCCTAATAGCTTAAAAATTGCTAAAATTTCAAAAAAAGTAAAAACCGATTTTTTTGCAACGAACAAACCGGAAGTATACCGTTTTTGGCGAAATGGTTTCATTTCCCATGCCAACCCAACATGCAAACATTTTAGAATCACACATTATATCGCAAATAGAAAAACTGAAAACCGGTATCAACAATACTCTTTCAAACTATTCAAAGGTGTGCTAAACATCGGATCGGAACCACGGTTAAATGATTGCTGGGGTGTGGATATTGTTGCGTTAGAAAGTGTATTCATATTTTCTCTTCGTCTTCCGTCGTTCAGTTTTTTTGCTACGAATCAAAGGTATAGTTCTGCTTGCTAGCTGATCACGTTGACCTCGCCCTATCCAAATCGAACGATTGATCGATCTCGTTTTGCGACGTCGGATCGACCGAAACGTACCATCGATCGTCCACCGGAAGAAGCGCGTTTCATCGTTTCAGCTTGCATCTGATCGCGTAGTGCTTGCAAATAGTCGTCTCCCAGGTAGTAAAAACTACGTCTCGGTCTGCTGATCACCTGTGATGCCTGTTCGTCGGCATCGTCCGCAGCAGCAGTCGTGACGACGCTCATCATCACCGCCAGCATTATCACGCCCAAACTAAGTTGCTTGCTGTTGAACATCGTTGTTCCACTCCCCGTGTTCACAATCTTATTGTCGTACAAATAACGTCTGAAATGAAAACTGAAACCTAAAACTGAAACCTAAATGTGGTAGCGGCCAAGTATCGAGTGCAGGCATACACAACGTGATTTACAAACTTCGCAAGTTGATCCTTTTTTGTTTCGTTTTTTGAAAATGCTTGCGTTCACCTACTTTCGACCGTCTCTATTGTGTCTAACCAATAAATCGATTATAAATAATACAAAAAGGTATAATTATAACATTCGGATCGCTAATCCACATGTAACCGTTTTTTTAAAGTTCGCATTCAATGCGGAGTTTTCAGAAATGGGAGTAGGGTAACAACAACATAATTCGTGAGAACTTAATGTTACAATTTTTAGGGTGACTTAATGCCGGTTGCAAAACAGAGGCACATGGTACTGAATAAATGACTGTAGAATATAAATTTTGCCCGTCGACGCATATGGTGTCGTCATGCACACTAGTACATCGTTCTTTTAATGCGCCGCACCCACTGACCACATGACTACGTACAGAGGTGTCAATTAATTCGTGTCACCCTATTCTAGTATGGACATCAGAGTGGCGCATTGAATTGCTGACTTGATTGAAAATTGTATGATATTCAAATGTGCACGTGCTCTCACGCCGTTGCGACATTGCTTGGGAGCTTCTGTCCAAGTTTGTGCTGACACCAGCCAATAGATTGTGAGACCTGACGCTGTCTCGCGCGTCCTAACTTCAGCAGTTATAAATGTCCGTTCTCGAAAGATACACTGTAACTGCGCGAATATGCTGTTCTGATGCACAGCAAGCGCATCAATGAAAGCAAATCTAATATTCATGTGTTATCAAGTCGGTAGGAGGCACGATGAACTTGCATCGTGAAATTTGTTTTCTACGAGTGTTGTTGATTGTAATCACTAAATTAATGAGACTGGAAGGCCTCCATTTGACGTCAAACAAAGTGACGACTGACGAGCAACGCAGCTTTTGAACGCGCTGGCTGACAGATTTTGGATGTTTGATCGGCCAGATTTTCCACGTTTTTATTTAAGGGTTTTCCACGTTCAAGTTATTCGGAAAAATGTAAATAGCTACCATCGTTTGGTGTTCAGCTATATAGGTGGTACCGCAATAAGAAACCACAAAACCAGAGCTTATGTTAAAACAGACGGAACAAACGTTTTTCTTGTCAATTTCTTAAATGAGCTTCATTCAGCTATGAGACGCCATGGGACAAGCTTGGGCGGTTTTGTTGGCGGTATACTTGGAGGATCGAGCAACACTTTTCAGCCTTTTGTACGCCTTTATGACAGATAGGTTCTTACGGTAATACTGTTCGTATATGCATTATTAAATCAGTTTAACTTGCTTTATGCGGACTCGCAGAATGAATAGAGTTCTTTCAATAACACGTCATGACCAATGGTCTGATTTTAAAACGAGGATAAATGTTTTGCGTTCCTTTTACAGACAAAATATGTGCTTTTAGGCTGCGGACAACGTGTTATTTGCACAGCTTGTCAAAACTGGTATTAACAAGCCACACAGCGGTAATAATCATCTATGACAGTAATCAGTTACAAGTATGTCAGAAGGTATCAGTGTAACGAAGCCGCAGGGTGGCAGTAACCGGTTGCTTCAAACTAACATCATGGAAAACGTGTACATTCATGTGTGTGCAATGAGGTATGTGGTGTCAATAAGAACGACTCATTTGAGTGTTGAGCTGGTCGGTAGTTTGGAAGCAGTTTCGAACGGCGTCTTGGGATTTGATTTGACTATTGCGCAGACTGACTTCAAACGACTTGAAGCTGCAATATGCTTAATTGGTTTGTGTCTTTTACAGCGACGTTTTACAGCATCACTAAAAAAGCGTCATCGCAGAAGTTAATTCAGCAAACTGGAGTTCTTGCAGTATGTTCACCTACTGTAACAAGTTTTTCAAAGCTTTAGAGAAATCGACAAACACTAAAAAGGTGACGCATAATCAACTGCAAACACGCGTGCTCAGTAAACTATTTGCTGATTACTTTTACGTCTATTAATATTTGACCTAAATGGAAAAACAGCGGAAATCGACCTCGGTAGAAAATAAGTGGCTCAGAGCGGTCCCAACAGAAATCATCGAGAGGAAATTATGAACATTGTCAAACTTGCAGGATGTACGCACATACATACAATATATGCCACTTTCTAAGTACAAAGTAATTTCCGGCTGCTGACAAGTTTTTCTACCATGAACTGTTAGCATATTAAGTAATGAAAAACGCGTTCGTGAGCAGTACAGCTCTCTTGCCAAAGAATTTACAACGTAACATTTGATCACGCATTTGGTATTTTTTGATTGGTTTTCTTTGTGGACAGTTCTAATTACAATTTATGGCAAAAATTTCAATTAGCCACACGCAGGACGCACACAAATTGAGTTCCGGTGTTGAAAACTGTGCAATCGAAACAAATGTAGAACGTTGCGTTTCACATGTTGGTGTTTTATTTCGCTTCAAATCCATCGCAAAAAGTAGGAATGAAACGACGGTTGTCTCACTTCTGTCAGACTTCGTTGGCTTCTAGGATTCGCCTCGGGCTGCTCCTCTGCTGTCGATCTGTATCGGGTGAACATTCGCTTGCCTAGTTTGAGTGGCTGATAGACGATTCTGCAATTCAAGTGCACAAATTGAACGGATTTCGCTGAAAATTATTTTAAGAGTATGCGCCATTCAGTCTTGTGTGTAAAAATAAAAAAACGTTTTACCGAGAGCAAACAAAACTCGGATTATGGCTCACAAGAATGGCAGCGCATCTGGTTGGTTATTTTCGGGCAAGCCATAAATCCAACGATGTCCTGCTTGGCGCTGGTACTCGTACGCTGACGCAACGCAAATGTAGACGCAAATAAAACACGCCGTAATTGGAACAAGTCGCATTTTGTTGCACGGTCGCCTTAAAACCGAAATGCTTCAGTTGTTTGTTCTGTTTGCAACAGCAACTGAAAATGTTTTGATCCGTGGACAGTGGAATTCTGAAATAAAAATGTTCAACAGAGCGAGTCAAAGGATAAACAAGAGGGCCACGTATTCCGCGAGAATTCACAACAAATATCTAGATAAGTTCACAAGTCAATTCAGTTCAGTGTCAATTGTTCCGCTGCTTCCTTCCCCACGCACATTTTTGCACAATGTATCCTTGCAAGTATTACTTCACGCTTTCAGGTTGTCATGCGTGTTATGAACAGACGATCTTTGGAGCACAATGTCTTCCGTTTGTTCTTAGTATGAAATCGAAGTTTGGTGTTGGTTTTTGAAACGAGTTTTGAAAAAAATCGCATTGGTGTGTGACTGGAATGTTTATTACATGTGTTTGATGCTAAACTACGATTTCCACCAAGTTCCTGTTAGATAAATGAAACTTTTGAAGGTTCATTTATATTTTCAAATGGTTTAAAAACATGTGAAACACAGACATCGGGGCAAGCTTAAAAATATCATTACGTAGGGTAGGATGTGTATAATTGAAGCACGCATCCTTCGTTCACGCCAAACAAACGCTTCGATGCCTTGAAAAAGCTGAATGTTCTTTTTGTGAGTGAGGAGGTGCTTCAAAACAAATGCGCAATTATGGTCAGCAAAATAAAAATATGCTTGAGGTGAGACAAGATATGCGGGATAATGGACTAGCTGAAAGAGTTCTTCTGCAACATTTAACAATTAAAATTACTTTTTGTTAAACATGAGAGTACGTCACAAAAATGGCGAAAAAACAAAAAGTGAACGCGCTGCACGATACATGTTTCGTTCGGAGCAAAAATAGTGGAGACGAGCATTTGACCTTATGAAGGGCAAGAATAAGAGGGAAAAGCGAGCGATAAAAATGAATAATTTTGAAATTTTACAGGGGCGCCTTCGTCCGGGCCGCATGCTTCTGGTAGACACCGAGAAGAAGTTGTTTGTGAAGGATGAGGAGCTGAAACTCGAGATCGCTCGCAAACGGCCGTGTCGCAAGTGGCTGCGGTCGCAAGTGCTCCATCTCGAGCAGTTGCATCGTAACTTCCAGGTAATAAACTCACGTTTTGCAGTTTGCAGTTCGCAGTTTTTTTTCACACACGAAGAAATGTGTCCTCTGATTGGTGGTGTAACAAGATACATACAATATGTATACATTGGTGTTTATTTGAAGGTGAGTGTAAAGAGACGCAAGTTTTCGAAATCCAGGTGAAATACGGCATTCTGACGTACGAGCATTTGATTTCGCGTGAACTACAAGGACAGAACTTTGATGACGAGGAGGAAGGCCTGCACGCCGACCGTCGGCTGACAATGTTCAGCTACAACCACGACACGTTCGGCATGCTGATCGTGCCGATGATTCGCGACAGGTGTGCTGTGCGGCTCAGTCACACTCGCATGCTCTAGTAGTACTCGTGTTTCTTTGTTACTCGTATAATTGGTTGATTTGTTACAGTTCGCCAGAGCAGAGCATGTTGTTTTTTGTAAACGCCTTCTAAACACGTAGAATATGTTACAACACTGTTTTTGTTACATTTCAGAAAGGAAGCGCTCGGCTCGATGGGCAACGACGCAGCGCTCGCGTGTCTTTCCGAGTACGATCCGCATTTGTTCAGCTACTTTCAGCAGCTGTTCGCACAGGTCTGTCCGGACACACAGGCTTCGCACTGCACTCAAGCACACATATCAGCACCCGGAACCCGGCGTTTTATGTGTAATCAGACAAACTGTAGAACACGATTTGTCGATTCTGACTTGTGACACTGGCTTATTGATTAACTGTATCCAGCTGGACAAATCTAGTCAGTGAGTGGTCTTCGAAAGCAGCCAATGAACGGATTGCCCATGACAAACTGGCCAAAGCGTTGCCGCGATGACCGTGATGACTGAGGCGACTGTTTGCAGGTGACGAATCCGCCGATCGACCCGTTCCGCGAGCAAGTGGTCATGTCGCTCGCGTGCGCCATCGGCCCCGAGGCGAACATCCTGGAGCCGTCCGCCGAGCAGTGTCGCCGTCTGTTCCTTGAGCAGCCACTGCTGTCCTTGATCGATCTGGAGGTCATCAAACGCACCACGTACAAAGGATGGCGGGTGAGCACATGCACTGGTTGTGCTTGCGGCTTAGTTTGACGAAACGCTCACCAGAGAGGCTGCTAACTACGTTTGAAATCGGGCGCATCTCGGCTGATTGGCAGCACTCCTGCTTACGTATCTAAACAGACAAGACCGATTGACTTTTGGAGCTGCGTCAAGTGAACAGCTGTGATTGCTGTTTTCCATTGCAGACTAAAGTGATCAACATCGTCTACCCGAAGTCGCACAAGGAACGCGGTCTGATGCCAGCGTTGGATCGCGTCTGTGCCGAGGCGTGTGCTGCCGCGCTCGACGGCTACCAGCTGATCGTGCTCTCTGACCGAAATGTGTCGCGCGATTTTGTGCCCATCAGGTTGCCTTCTGAAAACAGCCAACTCTCTTGTTTGCTGTTCGATTTCTTGTTCCCTTTGCAGCACCGTAAACTGGCGTTAACTACGTTTTCCACCTGCGTTCAGGCGAAACCCGAGCGTCCATTACAAACAGGCATTGTCCATAACGCGAATTTACAACTCACGCTCTGATTTCGTTTGGTTTCGCTTGATCGCAGTTTGGAAACGCAGTTCAGGTTATCTCTTTGCCATCAAACAAATCTGCTTTCAAGGAAGACACATTACTGCTGTTAAGGTCATTCCTCTTTAAACAAAATGTGGAGCACTTTCGGACGGCTTGTTTCCCTTTGTGCAGCTCTTTGATGGCCGTCGGCGGAGTGCACCAGTATTTGATTGGACAACGTCAACGCATGAAGGTCGGCCTGATTGTTGAGACGGGCGAGGCGAAAACAGTGCACGACTTTTGTGTCATGGTCGGATTCGGCGCAGACGCGATCTGCCCGTATTTGGTCAGTGGCCCTCGATTCGATCAGAGTTGTTTTGTTTTGTGCTTCAGGGTGATGCGTTTGTGATGCGTGTTGCAGGTGTACGAGACGGTGCACCGACTGCGCCGCATGAACCTGGTCGATTCGAGCATGACCGACGACGTTGTGTTCGCTGGCTACAGGGACGCTGTGATGCGAGGCATCTGCAAGGTCATGGCGAAAATGGGCATCAGCACGCTGCACAGCTACAAGGTGCAGCTTCGTCTTTGCTTTTGATCGACCGTTTTTGGGCAACCAACTTGGTGCAGTGGTTTGTCTGGTCGTACAATGTTCGCGATTGCCTCACGACAGGAATTGCAAAGTTGTCTGCATTTGACAATGCCAATCTAGCAGAGTATGTTCAACAATTCCTTGCAATTCCAGGGTGCACAGATCTTCGAGGCGGTCGGTTTGAACAGAGAAGTGGTCGAGAAGTGCTTCACGAACACCGTCAGTCGATTGGGCGGCACCACGTTTGACATTTTGGCCGGCGAAACGCTGCGTCGACATTTCTTTGCGTACACTCGCCGCGACGGAGACAACGTGATTCTGGTGACGCCGGGCATGTACATGTGGCGGCAGGGCGGCGAGAAACACATCAACTCGCCGCAGGTGGTCGCAAAACTGCAGGTGCGTGTGCATTCCGCTGTTTGCATAGTGCCACCAGAGTGTTCTGTCACATGAACGCCGCGAAACTCTACACCATCGACACGCTCGACCGCAATTATGCTTATGGCATTGACAATTTCGATTTAGCACGCAGACTGCATGCTTCAGTTTTGTATTTGTCTGTGGTGTCATGCAGCCGGTTGCGGCAGATGCAGTGTGCAGCGAACGAGGTCACTCCAAACAAAGTTGTGCGTTCAACGTGACCTGCATGTTGCACTGAGTTTTTGTCTTGCTTCAGGCGGCTGCACGTCTGAACAGCGCCGAGGACTACAAAGAGTTCGCAAAGGCGAACACGCTCGCCAATCGCTGGTGCACGCTGCGCGGTCAGCTGGAGATCAAGACGCACAAGGATCTGCTGGTGCCCTTGGAGGAGGTCGAGCCTGCGGCCAACATTGTCAAACGATTCTCAACTGGTTCGTTCCACGGATAGGCGGCTGTCCAGATTTGTAGATTTGAACAGTGATCGTTGCACATGGAGGCACAGCGAAGCTGCGTGCTGCGTCTGGCGTTGGTAAAAAACCGGTTTTTCATATGGCCAGGAAAAACCAATTTTTCCCAGCACCCACAAGTTTCCAGAAGCTGGACACTCAAATTACAAATTGCAATTACAGTATTAGGATTATTCCAAATATTGTGATGATTGCTCAAGGTGCAATGAGTTTCGGGAGTATTTCGTGGGAGACGCACACAACGCTGGCAATCGCCATGAATCGCATGGGTGCAAAGTCGAACACCGGAGAGGGCGGCGAGAAGCCGGAGCGATACTTGGACGAGCAGCCGGCTGACAACAACACGCGCTCTGCGATCAAACAGGTCACTCGCGCTTGGGTGGTTGGTGTTGTGCTGGCTGTGGTGATGCTGTGAAAGCAGTGCACTTTGTTACGAGTGACAGCGCAGCTGTGTCACGCAAGCACACGTTTCATGTGACCACTGCGTGCGTGTCCGCGCGAGCGTGCACACACTACGGCTGCACCACCTCTATAGCCGTGTTTTCAATTTCTCGTGTTTCATGCGTTTCATGTTTGCAGGTGGCCAGTGGTCGCTTTGGTGTGACGTCATCGTATTTGGCACACGCCGACGAACTGCAGATCAAGATGGCACAGGGTGCAAAGCCGGGCGAAGGCGGTGAATTGCCCGGTTATAAGGTGCGTTCGGTGGTTGCCTGGATGGAACAGTGGCGTTCTTGGAATGGTGAATGGTGGCTTCTGGAACAACGAACCACGGACAGTTGTGCGCTGATTTTTCAGGTTACAAAAGAGATCGCACAAACTCGCAATTCCACGCCAGGCGTCGGTTTGATTTCGCCTCCTCCTCACCACGACATCTACAGTATCGAGGATTTGTCGCAGGTGCACTGTTTTTGACGTTCCGTGTTTGGCTGTCAGATGTTGGGGCTGTGAGATCAATGTTTCTTTCTAGCCTTTATCTAATAAAACTAATGTGGCCGATTTTTATATTCAGCTGATCTACGACCTGAAATGTTCGAATCCGAAGGCGCGCGTCAGCGTGAAATTGGTGTCGGAGGCTGGTGTGGGCATCATCGCATCCGGTGTGGCAAAGGTTGGTGATGCACTTGGAAAATGAAAATAAATTAAATGCAATGAAATTGTGATTGTAGTTTGAAATCGAACGAATCGAAATCGATCAATCGAACCAGCTTTGAAAAAAATGAGAAACACGCTTCAGGGCAAAGCGGAGCACATCACGATCAGTGGGCACGACGGAGGCACTGGCGCGAGCAGCTGGACAGGCATCAAACACGCCGGACTGCCGTGGGAGCTTGGCATTGCTGAGACGCATCTCATACTCACCATGAACAACCTGCGGAGTCGTGTCGTCGTGCAGGCCGATGGACAGATTCGCACTGGTTCGTGCAAATGCAAGAGTCCGCTTGAGACGCCTTTTAGCTTGCTGCCATTGTATCATGGTCAAACACGATCAAGTTTTTGTTCAAACGTCTTGACACTCTTGATTGGTCTTCCAGTCGGTCAACCTGTCAACAGGTCAACAACGACCGCTCGTTTTTTTCTGCATAGATTTTTATTTTGAATTTTGATTGTCTCTCAAACGCGCGAGGATGCGTAAAGTCGCACACAACTGACTGATTGAATGTGCGTTGAGGGCGCGACGTGCTGGTGGCAGCACTGCTGGGCGCTGACGAGTACGGCATGTCGACGGCGCCCCTGATTGCGCTCGGCTGCACCATGATGCGCAAGTGCCATCTGAACACGTGCCCCGTCGGCATTGCAACGCAGGACCCGGTCCTGCGCAAGAAGTTTGATGGAAAACCGGAGCACGTCGTCAATTACATGTTCATGGTCGCTGAGGAGGTATGAACACCAGGCACGCTTGTTTTGGAGAATGTTGCGCTGTTTGAAATTGACTGTTTTCCGTTAGCCTCTGCAGATTCGAATGAATCTGAATGAAGAGCGCAAAATTTATGGCGAAATTTGTTGTTTGTTGCTACTTTTGAACAAGCAGTGCTCTCGCGATCTGATCACTGCAATGTCGAAATGTGGCGCACCATGTGCAAATCTAGGTTGCACCACCGATTCGTTGCACCTCTTGACATAAGGATCGGCGCATTCCAACCAAAACAACGCTGCAAAGGGGCCTAATGGAGCGAGCGTTTCTGTGTGTCAGGTGCGCTATTTCCTGGCGAAACTGGGCCTGCGCACGCTGCAACAGGCGATTGGCCGCACCGATCTGCTGTACGCCAATCCGAACCCCCTGAACATGAAGGCGACCATGCTCGAGTTCGAGCCGTTGCTGCGTAACGCGTCGCACCTGTATCCGGAGACGTCGATCATTGGTGGCTCGGTGAATCAAGACTTCCAGCTGGACAAACGACTCGACAAACAGGTCACTGCGTGCTCATCGTGCAACGCCCAGTTGAATTCAGGCTCTCGTATAAGTCAATATTGCTGGCATGCCACTAGCTGGCACAAGTGCTATCACAGTCTAAATCTGATGCATTCAGCTGGCTGATGGCGTGCTTGTTGTAAGCAAGCTCGAGTAAATTACAAATTCTGATGCTTATTTCTTGTTTCAGGTTATCGAAAAATGCAAATCGATCATTGAAAGCGGCAAGGGACAAGTGAAGCTGCAGTTGCCAATCACCAACGAACAACGAACGTTCGGCGCCACACTGAGCTACGAAATTTCCATGTTGGTCCTTGTTTGCGTCTGTTTGCATAATCAGTCAACAGTTGAGTTTTCGCAGATACACGTGAACAGTGAAAACATTCACAACAGTAAAAACGTTCATTTTTAACGGCGTTGTGTTTCTTAACAATTGCTTTTTTGAACTTTGAAGTCGTCACAATGAGAAGGGACTGCCAGATGACAGCATCCATTTGAAGCTGACGGGCAACGCGGGCCAGAGCTTCTGTGCGTTCTTGGCACGTGGCATCACGGTCGAATTGGAGGGTGATGCTAACGATTACGTTGGAAAGGTAAACACAGTTGAGCACGCTGATTGGCTGCAGCAGGTTTGCATCGCTTCGCTCTTGGTCCAGTTGTGTGTGGATGACCATACCGGAATCAACGGACTAAACAACTTCTGCTCAAGCAACCAAGAGCAAGCAACTGCTGTAGCAGTGAACGCCATCTCAGGTTTCCTCTGCACACAGGGTCTGTCTGGTGGCAAGCTGATCATCTACCCACCGAAGAAGTCGCACGCCGAGTTCCAGCCGTCGTCGAACATCATCACCGGCAACGTCGCCCTGTACGGCGCCACCGGAGGCACTGCCTACTTCTACGGCGTCGCCGCTGAGCGCTTTGCTGTGCGCAACTCGGGAGCCACCGCTGTCATTGAGGTCGCATCAGTGAGCTGGCTGCTGATTGCGCTGTCTCTCCAATGGACAAATGCAACCAATCGTTGTGACACACTCGAATGCTGCATTTCAACGTCGTCACTGCTATTGCGTGTCACCCTCTAATCCACATTCCACCAAGTCCAGTGTCAATCATGTGTGCACCCCAACTCAGACCCACCCGTGATACTGGCCTCGTGCACAAGTGAACGTTGTATTTTTGTTGCAGGGTGTTGGCGACCACGGCTGCGAGTACATGACCGGTGGCAGGGTCGTCATTCTTGGGCCTGTCGGGCGCAACTTCGCTGCTGGCATGTCCGGTGGATTGGCATACGTCTTTGACAGGTGCACAGTTGGCCTGTTTCAGATCTGTGACTCACCTAATACGCCGTATTGTAATGTCAGCTGACTCAATCCATTTGAAGTTGGTGTGCATTGGTAGTTGCGGTACTTGTGCTAATCCCCTGTAGGCACGGTCTATTCAACGCGCTGTGCAACGCCGCCACAGTGGATCTGGACAAAGTGGAAACGGACGAAGACAAACAATGGCTCAAGTGCACCATTGAGGATTACCTGGCGAAGACCGGCTCCACGCTGGCCGAACGAATTCTGAACGAGTGGAACAAAGTGCTGCCGTCGTTCATCAAAGTGCGTTCAAAAAGCGTTTGCATTTTTTCTTCATCTGAACGTTTGCTGCGAGAAAACTTGCGCTTGCTGCAGTTGCTGACGCTGATTGGCTGTATCTATCGTGGTTCGGTGTGAGCATCCCGTAAGCAATTGGCTGGCCGCAAGCTACGGGCGCACCACCAGCCTCTACTTTTTATAGCTAAATAGTTACATGCGCAAATCTTCAGGTCTTCCCAACCGAATACAAACGAGCTTTGGCCGAACTGGCTGCCGAGAAAGCAGAAGAAGAAGCAAAACAGCGCAGTGCGTCGCAAATGTTCTCACCTGACATTGTTGAGGGCGAGGAGGGATACCCTGAGGACATCATGCAGGACACGCCCGCCAGAACCATGCAACAGGTGTGCTGTCACGGCTTAGAATGCTGGTTTTTTTGTGTTCTGCCATCTTTCCTGTCTCAACATTGTATTTAACCGTGATCTTTTCTGTCTTGAATGTTGCATGTGGCGGTTGTTTAGTGTTTTGATGTGCTCGTGTGAGTGTAACGATGTAATTAGCGATGTCTACTGGGACATTCTGTAGCGGCGACGTTTCCACGCTGACCTTTGGTGGGTTTTTGTGTGAAGTGTGGCGTTTTTTTATCTGTCAGCCGATCGTATCAGAAGCGGTAATTTCCGGAGTTTAATCTGTCGTTTCATTTTGACGTTCATTGAATCTCCAGGTGTATCGTCACAGACGAAGCTGTATCGCGTTGAGCGTTGATGAAATTGGAGTGCCTGAGCCAGAAAAGGAAAAGGTTCGGTGAAACACTGAAACAGATCTACGCTCGCTGCTCACTGCTCGGTGCCCCGCGCTATCTCAAGCTCGTCAAACTTATTTTTTGTTCTGCGATGGCTTTTTTCTTTTGGTTGCTTTGCTTCTTCCTCCTGCCTTGGTTCTATGCGTCGTTGTTTTGTTCTTTTCATTTCATAATTTGTTTGTCTTCTTCTTTTTGTGTCTTCTTTCTAAAATCAACCATTTCTAAAAAATGGTTTTCCATGGTGTTCCAAGTTTGGCATTTTGTGAGGTCGCTCCACCCCACCCAGCAGTAGTGAATTGAGCACATTAACAAAACTGCGTGGAATCGAGAGAGAACACTAACAAGCGGATGATGTGAACGTGAACAAAACAAATAAACAAATCATGCATTGCTTTAGCCGTTGTTTTGAGATTGATCGCGACTACGCGAGTGGCTCAGACACGGACTCGGAGGGCTACGACTCTGTCAATGGTGACCGACCGATTCAGATGCCTCCGATCATGCGCCGCAAGCAGAAAACAAAAGACATTGAATCGTTGGTGCCTGAGCCGCCGAAAAAAGAGGCACAACTCGACAAACTGCGGTACGTTGATCAGTTAGCTGCACGTGCACCCAAGTATGTGATGCTAATCAATAATTACAGAGGGTTCATGAAGTACCAGCGTGAAACGATCGCGTATAGACCGGTAGAAGAGCGTCTACTCGACTGGGATGAGGTGTACGCTCTGAAGCAGATCAGGGAGAATCTGCGCGTCCAGGCGGCCCGGTACGTTCGCAAGCAGGATTTTTTTCTTTGAAGAAGTGTCAACAAGTGAACATTCACGACTTGAAATCTGTGCTCTGTTGTCGTCATGTGCCAATCGACTCGGTTGCCGCCAATTCGTTGGTTCTGCTTGTCTTTTCATGATCATGGTCTATCCAGTCAGTTTCGAATAACGGTTCCGCTCTTAATAGTCTAGCCTGTTACACTGAGTGGCTGCTCAATGCTCCTATGCCCAATCAGCTTGTAGGCTAAGGAGTTTGTGGTTCTTGAAAAAATTAAGTATCGTTTTTTGCAGCTGCATGGACTGCGGCGTGCCATTCTGCCAAGGTGATACGGGCTGCCCATTGGGCAACATCATCCCCGAATGGAACGACCTCGTATTCAAGGGGCAGTGGAAACGGGCACTTGAGCAACTGCTGCAGACGAATAATTTCCCGGAGTTCACTGGGCGTGTTTGCCCTGCGCCGTGCGAGGTGCGCTGGCCTTGTTGTTTATTGCTTGTTTTTCGTAACTTTTCTTCGTGGACCTTTGTTCAATCAGCTTTTGACTGATTTGTATGGTACAAACGGACATTGAGAAGTGCACGCATTTTGTACAATGCGCATGGCAAATTCGATCTGTCAGCGCGTGTGATGTTCGACCGTAGCCAACATGCTGCGTACAGTGCTGCAGTCGCTTTGACACTTCTCTTCAGTAGTACTACCAGGACGGGCAGCGTATTTCAGGGTGCCTGTTGCCTGGGCATCAGTGAGCCAGCCGTCACCATCAAGAACATCGAGTGCGCCATCATCGACCGAGCGTTCGAAAAGGGCTGGATCACGCCGCAGCCGCCTGCGTTCCGCACCGGCAAACGTGTCGCCGTCATCGGCTCCGGCCCGGCTGGTGCGTGAAATCAAGTTCACTGCTGCCAAGCTGCGTTCCCAATGGTGCTGGCATGCCCAGCCCACAATGCGAGATGTTGCACCCTTCTGGCACCGGTTCAATTGCTGTTCGTTTTTACCATGATCAGGTTTGGCAGCCGCGGCTCAACTGAACAAAGCTGGTCATACAGTGGTGGTGTACGAGCGAAACAACAGAATTGGTGGTCTCTTGCGCTATGGTATTCCGACAATGAAGCTGAACAAAGATGTACGTTTTGCACTCTCTCGATCGTGTGTATGTCGTGTGTGTTTTTGTTCCTCAGTTTGTGGAGTACGTGTTTGCGACAACGACAACGACAATCGCAGATCGTGCAACGCCGAGTCGACCTGTTGACTGAGGAAGGCATCCGTTTCATCGTGAACGTCGACGTTGGCAAGGACGTGCCGGCTAAGTTGCTGGCACAGGAGAACGACGCTGTGGTGCTGTGTCTCGGCGCGACAAAGCCACGTGACCTGCCCATTCCTGGTTCGTGGGCAATGTTTATTTGGGTTGAAGTTGGAGCCAATCTGCTAGACTGCTGCTCTCTTGTTCTGTTCAGGTGATGCCACAATTTCATGTATTAAACAAACCAACTAAAAGCAACCTACAGGCCGTGATCTATCGGGTATCGCATTTGCAATGGACTATCTGGAAATGACGCAGAAGAAGCAAGCTGGCGACAAGGTCGAGACGGAACAGCTCGGGGCAAAAGGTCGCAATGTGATTGTGATCGGTGGTGGCGACACTGCCACTGACTGCCTCGGCACTGCACTACGATCGGTTAGTTTGCTGAAATCGGGTCACGAAATGTATTGAAATGCGTCTCTTTGATAACGTGGTAAACCGCCAGTAAAATTTGAAGTGGAAATGATTGGATGCCAGAGAAATGATGAAGGAATTATTCTAGAGAAGGTAATGAAGGAATTGTTATTTTCGGGCGCCAGTGTGTAGTTTTGAAAAGGTTCCGTCATTTGAAAAAGGTTGACACATTTTCCGTCGTTTTTTCAGGGCGCAAAAAGCGTGACGGCGTTTGAAATCCTGCCGCAGCCACCGCCGAAACGAGCAGAGCACAATCCATGGCCGCAGTGGCCCACTATTTTCCGCGTGGACTACGGCCATGCGGAGGCTGCACTGCGCCAGGATGGAAAGGACCCACGACAGTATCTCGTCTCGGCAAAGGTGTGATGCAAACACTGTGCGAACGAGTGATGCGTGCGCTTTTATACCCGTCGCTGCACAAACGAGTGATGCATGCGCTTAACTGTATGCTGCACTCACTTCACTTGCACTGATGTGTACACTTATCGTATGATGTGTAACTTTTATGATCGGTTCCATTTTGTTTATCAAACACAGAAATTCCTCGGCGACACGAAAGGACGCGTCTGCGGCATTTGCACGGTGCAAGTAGAGTGGAACAAGGATCCAAAAACGGGACGAATGTCGTTATCGGACGTGCCAGGCACCGAGAAAATGTGGGACGCTGACTTGGTTCGTTGTTTAGAAAGAAAATTGTGTTTTTAGTTGTTATCACTAGTTATGGTGTTTCCGAAAGTTCTGTTTTGCTGTTCAGGTTCTGCTTGCGATGGGTTTCCTCGGTCCGGAGCAGACGATCATCGAGCAAGTGAACATGAACACGGACGCGCGGTCAAACATCAAAACACCGGACGATCAGTACAACACGAGTGTCGCAAAGATATTCGCTGCAGGCGGTCAGCGACAGCTTTGTTTGAAGCGATCCCGCTGAACAGATACGATCACAAAACACAGTTCACGCAAAGAAATCAAACAGCTAACAGTCGACATCAGTGCTTTGTAATGGTCATCTTAGCAGATGTATTTAGCAAGGGCTAACCCAGAGAAGCGTACAGAACGCCATCGAATAGGGCGCCCATCGATTTATCTCTGTCATTAAGTGCTTACACACCCCTCGGCGGTGCTAGATCCTCCGAACGCACAGACAATGGTCTAACGCGCCTGTTATGAAACGTTGCGAATTTCCTTGAAACGTTGTAAAGCTTTATTCGTTTGTTTTCCTCGAAAATGAGATTCGAACTGACAGATTGCCGCCGTGGACAGTCGCTGATCGTGTGGGCGATTCACGAAGGCAGACAGGCAGCGAGACAGGTCGACTATCATTTGATGAAGAGAACAGCGCTCGCTGGACCCGGTGGGCATGTTGGTGCACCGTTGGTGAAAGGCAACTGAGTACACTCCGTTTATTAGAACTGGTCACACGTGTGACGTCATCACTGAATATAACACACACCGTGCAGTTGTTGTTTGTGGTCACGTCATATTTTTGAGACTTTTTTAAGAAACAATTTCTAGTGTTTAGCATGTTTGGTTTGTTTTGCACAGCATCATGATTTTACAGAATGTTTATTATTGTAAAACTACAAAGCTAAACCGGAGCTGGAGCCGATCCCTGATCCCAATGTTTCATCCCTTCAACAAATTCAAGCAAAGCTGACGATCTCGGCGCTTTCACATTTTTTAATAAATGCGTCGCTTAGGGTTAGGCTTCGGCTTAGTAACCTGCAACGACTAAACAAACAAAACAAACTCTAAACTTGTTTTGGTTCAGCATTGTAGGCAAACCGTCTAACGACTCTTTGTTGTGTTGTTCTTTGGTTTGCGTCATTTTATGCGTTTGGTTTGCGTCATTTGATACGACTGTTTGTTGTGTTGTTGTTTGTTGGGCGTTTCATCACCTGGTTTACCACTGGTAGCTCATTTTTTATGACAAATCTCATGATGCACGTGTCACGCAATGGTGTGTCGACTTCTGAATTTTAACTTTCTTCACTGATTGGACTCAGCTCCTTCTTTTTCATTGTTGACTGGAATCGGTCGAGTGCGTTTTTTAATCTAGTCTTTTCCTGGTGTTGCTTGGGCTCTCTGGTGATTTTATTAATGACTGAAAAGTCTTGAGTGGTTTTTCTTGTTGATTTTTTCCACTGGCATAATGGTTTTTTGGACATACGTTGTAATTTTGAACGGTTAGTTAATTGTGGTTGTTGTGGTGGTTTTTCAGGTAGAGTTGGATAGTTTTTTATATAGATTTGCACTGACTGTAGTTTTTCAAGTAGTGTTGGATGGGGTGCTTTGTTTGCACCGATTGCGGCATTTTTAAAGAGTAAAAAATCGAACGTTGCAAGCTTTGCTCATTGTGATCGACGAGTTTCGTTTCTTCAGTATGCGTTGGGAGTGATTCATTGTGTATTTGTTTTTAAACGTTTTTCGTTTAACAAATGTTAGCTTCAATTGTCACTGATTTTATTAACCACATGTGATCCTTTTATCACTGCTTTAATCAGTGTCATACAAACTAAGTGGTGATTGAAATTCGTGCTAGTGACTGAATAAAATACTGGCCATTAAACGTTACATTGGTTTTGCTCGGTAAGTGTTGACGACCGACACAGCAGCGGTGAGCTACTTACATTTTTAAAGCCAGGTGGGGTGGGACGTTGGAACGTTTGCGTACTTGCCCTCCCCCAATGCCGTGACTGCAAATATAAATTTCTGCCGGAGCGTCAAATGTACGACCAGTTTTCTTGTAATGTTGCAATCCTAGTTGGTCCTCCTCTGCCCGTCCGTAGACGCTTTCGGTTGGTTTGTCATACTAGAACAAATCGTTGATGTTGACAGACGTTACCTAAACTAAGTTTTTTCAAGAAGGGAAGAAATCAGAACAATTGCATTTTGCACATGTTTTTGTTGAGGCCGGAGCGTGTGCACGCGCGCTAGTGGATGAGCATGATGAGCATGCCGATGCCCGTGCGTTGAAGCTTTAGGAAGGTTTCAGCGTAACAATGCATCCGCAGCTGGCAGCTTTTTTAATTCGTACTTTATCGAGAATTGTTTTCACAGATTTTTTTTGTTGTCAGTGAGTTTATTTCAGCATATATTCCGGATTTTTGCATCGTTTCGGTTTGACTGGAAACATCGGACGAAGGTGCATTGAAAGCCAGCGACCACCGATCTGCCAATGGCGTCGGACGTGCTGCGCGGCATCCTGCGGCGTCCTGATGCACCAAAGCTGCAGCACCCGAACGCAGTGGTGCTGCGGCCGCCCGTCGCTGTCTCGCCATTCATCAGAGTCAGTGCAGGCTGCTTCGTTCATGATTTGTTTTTGTTCGCTCACACGACTCACCCGTGGCAAATTGTGCAAGCCACACAAACTATTCGTGGAAACAGAGACAATGGCACTGGAAAACCTCGTTTTTGAAAATGAAACCAAAGAAACTGCTTAGCCTTAGCGTGCTTGCTGGATTGTTTTGGAAAGGAATTGATTCGATTTCGGTTTTGGAATATAAGTCCGCTGAATCCGAAAACAAGGAAGGACTCGGAAACTGTTTATGAAATGGCAGACGATTGATCAACTATAATCGTCATTAGAAATAGACAATTGCTGGCGGTAAAACTTAGAAACTGAAAATATTCAAAAAAAATTGAAATTACCCGACCTGCTTGATTTTTACACACGCCGAAATGTGATGTTGAAAAAAGCCAAGTTAGACAGATGAACACGGACACCCGTATGATTGAGCATTGATCGATCGAGTCGAGTCCCGACTTCAATCAAACTGGAATTTTCTGTTTTTCATTTCAGTTTTGCCGGTGGACAGCATTGGGCCTGGGCATCTATTGGGGCTGGCACCGCTGGCACATCCTTGCGGCGCAACACGCCGTCGTCCGTGAATACGAACACAAACAGGAGCTCGCTGATCTGCAGCTGAAGGCCAAAATGAAACATTATCTGTATCTGGGTGAGCTCGGTCGTCTCACGAGCGTGCATTTCATTCGACGGCTGTTTGTGCCGGTTGATTCATTCTCACATGCGATACACCGCCACCTACCTAGTTTGGTTGTTACTCAATGCTCGCATAGATGGTAAACAGTGTCATGCATGGAGCGGCAATTCAAAGCTGTTTTAGTGATCCGAGTCCCTGAGATAGGGCCGAGTCACTCAGTCTATTTTGAATTGCCACACACATGTTGAAATTAGTTTCCTTTTTACGGTTGAAAACGCAAATTGAGTCACAGAACCCCAAAAGACGATAATACACGCTCTTTAAACAGACTATGTGAGATATGAGCTGCATAGTTTGAAGAACTGCCAAAAAACAGTGAAGTATTTCAGAATATAAGACAACTCACAGACTAGTCAGCTGAGCTAAATAATCAATTTCATAAATATTGAATATTTCCAACTTTACAGAAGAGATGGAGAAGCTGTTTGCGGAGATGGGTCTGCCGTGGGAGAAGGAATTCTGCGAGTCGTTTGGCATCCACCTCGATAAGAAACTTTGAACAGCACCGTCATCTTTAGACCTTTTTTGGTAGAAATTGTCACTATTTTGTCGTGTGTATAGTCAAAGTAGATCTGAGTACCGATGTGGCTCCGAATTTGTGTTAGGTTATGAGCGAAAACTATGGCTGGGTTTGTTGAGTTTTAGTTCTTTTATCGCTTGGTTCGATCGTTAGCAATGAACAATCGGCTGTTTGAAAGCATCGTGTCTACTCGTAGTCTATTCGTTTTTTAAGTTCACGGGGAATTTTACGACCAGAAAATAAAATAGAAAGAACCAACGAGAGGTGCTGATGTGGCACGTGATCTTCTGTTGTGGCAGTTGAGCACCGTGTTTTAGTCCACATTGTCTGCTCGTTCACAGTTTGTAGGCAAGCGCACCACGCTCGCGGCCCTCTATTGAACGGTTTCCTTTCAGCAATTTCCCCAAATCGTTTTTTATCGTTTCCGAGCATTTCCCAGCGTTACAAGACAGTCCCCACATGTGCAAGATGACAATGCAATCAACCACAATGAAAGGCAAGCACAAAAGTCATAATAAACAATCCAGAGGAAAACACACTACATAACAGTGATCTATTGCAAGGAAACCCCAAAATGTTCACACAAAAACCAAGTAACATTCAAAAATCACCTGAGACGACAAGAGGACCAACAAAAAACCATCAAAATGTAATGCTCTTCATTGCAAATCCAAGGGAAGAGGACACAATCGACCAGGGTAAGCCAAAACATCAAACCGAATGAAGCGACGAGGCGAGGCACATGTTATTTTTCAAGTATTTAACAGTTTAAAGATGAACAACTTTTTTATCGTACAGCAAAAAATTGAATTCAAAATATTCTCTGACATTATCAATTATCGCAACCTTGACAGATGTACGCCATTTCATTAAAATGGTTTCATCGAAAGTCATGCCAGTTCCGCCAGCATGTGTTAACGAATCCTAGCACCAGATATTCCGAAACGCAAAACACTAGAATCATCTAACAGGTTACCAATTACCCAACACAAATATGGCACAACAGTCTCGAATAATTCGCCCAGCCCACAGCAATTCGGAAAGTTTATCAAAAATACACAACTAATTTGCGCTGTGATTTTCTGCTATGCGTGAAGTGAATACACAGCTACTAGAATTACTCTCTACTCAACATAGTTTTCCATTTTGAGGTGGCTTTGACAACCCACACAGCAACAAAAAAGCGTAGTGCAGCCAACAGTTTTCAACAATTAAGTCTTTTCAATTCGAATCTCGGCATTTTACATAAGTTTGTTCGTCAATTGAGACCAAATGGAGTGACTAAAGTGTCAATTGAAACAAAACACCCAGCAAAGTTTGTCTTTTCTACTGATTCTCTGACGACGTCGGACTGAGGCGGGCGCCAGCAGCAGCGGTGTCGTCGTCGTCTTCGGAGCTGCCACTTGTTTTTGACGCAGTTTGTTTGCTCTGTTCTGCTGGCGTTGCAGTCAGACCCGAACTGTTCAATACAGGCTGTAGAATACGACGACGCGCGTTGATGAACCTGAAAGCAATGTCATCACAATTTGGTAAAACCTGAACGTGAGCCAAACACTGCGAATCGGTATTGAATGCAAGTGGTCGCATCACTCTCACCAATTATTGATTTGTGCCGATGTCAAATTGGTAGCCTCGGCCAGTTGATCCTTCTCCGCGTCCGTCGGGTACGGGTTCTGCAAAGCGTAAACTTTCTATTGTTTCTTTTAATTTGAATAAAGCGTCACAAGCTCTCGATTCGGTAAATGCGACTATGACAACAAGAGTGAACTGAGCCACAACACAGCCCTCATTTTCAAACACAACCAGTTGAGGCATAAATAACTTTCAATCAGACGCACATCACCAGCACAGTGCAAAAAACGCACGGAGGCATGCCGGAACAGCCACGTCCTGAGCACGTCAGTTGCCGACTTCGGCAGTCCGCAGCGGCGTGCACCCGGCGCCGTGCGTCCGCCATCGGACGTAGGGGTGCAGCTGTCGCGTTCTCTGCCCTCCGCAGCGGTTGGCTGTTGTTGTTCACCGTCACTGCCATTGTTGCTATTGTGTTTGCACTGGTCAAGCGTCAAATTCAGCGGTTGATTCGCGTTCAGCTCGCGAGTGTGAGTCGACGCAGCGGCGAGGCCCACCGATTGTCCGGTGAACACCGTCAGCGGCACGTTGATCTGCCCGTTGTGCGTCTGCATCGACGCCACCGTGGTCAGGTTGTCCTCGAGTTTGCGGTGCTGTTTCGTGGCGCACTGAGCGTCCCACTGGCCACCAGCACTGCTGCACCCAGCGCCGTTCGCGGTGGCGTTGTCAAAGCAGGCGCCGCTGCCGCTGCCGTTGCACGATGCGTCGTCGCTGTCGTTCTCCTGGCCAAAGATCAACTCGTGCTGCTCGGCGAAACGCTTGCGGATTGACGCTGAAACGGCCTCGTAATTTACAGTCATTCAGCCTGCTTTCGTTCAACATAGCCGACAAGTGCACAAAAGGAAACAAATCTGCAAACGTGCAACGCATCACGTCACCACGTTTGTGCGGTCGCGTAGAAAATCACAAAAACCTCTAATGCAAAAAAATTGAAAAAGCAAAAGTGGCTCAAAACAATTCGAAGCCTGAATAAAATTGTTCTAGCTCCCAAGCCAAGCCTGATCCGTAGCGAAGCCTTTTATTAAAAAGCATATTGGGGCGCCAGAGTTTTCAGAAAATCTTTTTTGCGGTTATTTATCCATTTCGGTCTTTTTTCCAAGTTGATGCTTTTTTGCAACCTGCTAATCAAGTAAACAAGAGCGCACTTTTATATCGCTCAATGAAGACGTCGCTCAGTTGGCAGACCTCGTGCAACTCGGCCAACTGCACGCGCAGCACGTAGATCGTGTCCACGATGAAACGGTCGACGTCGCTCGCAGGGTTCACGGAGATCTCTCTCAACAACGCCAATTGTTGCTCTTCCTGAAATGAAGTGCAAACAGAAGTCTGCATCTGCATGGGCTGTTTGTTGTGTTGCTGGTTTGCGATGCTGTTGGAATGTGCTCCTGTGCAGACTGTGGCCACTATTGCAATAACACAAGTACAATTCAACAACGTTTGAGTTTTGCCTCCAAAAACGCTGAATGGGCAAACATTTCCTAGCGGACATGGTCCAGACCAAACTGTACTAAAACAAACATTTTCTAGACCAACTGTATTGAAATCGAAATCAAACCTGCGGAAGCGCGCAGCGATCGTCAGTTGAGGAGTCTGACTTTACTTGAACACGAGCAATGTCTGCGGTTGCCAACTCGCATTTGTGGAAGAGATACTGCAATAGGAAATCCAAGCCAATGGCTTTTTGAAAAAACACATTGTGTGAATTTCACTGCAAAGACATGTCTCAAAAAACCAATTCATTCGCTTCCTTTTACCTTCACAAGAGGAAACAGCGCGTGTTGTCGCAGCAATGCAGCGTCCTCAAAAACATGTTTATTATTTGCAAAAGACAGAGGCGCCGATGACTCTTGTTTGCTGCCAATTGCCCCAGACGATGCAACGTGCTTCTGTTGATCACCCAGAGTACCATCAGTCAGTGACATGGTGGCTTTAAATTTAACTGATTTCTGGATCTGGCTGGGATGGTTTTTTACTTTCTTTCAACGGGGTTTCATTCAAATAGGGTGGTTTGGTTCGACTCAGGAGTAGGATTGTAAAACAAAAATCAAATCAAAAAAGTGATTAAAAAACAAAAATGCCATTTTTTTAAATCGAAAAATTTTTCTCTAATATGATCTGAAAACCTCAATTTTGGCACAATTTTTCGAAAGTTCAACAAAAATTTTCTTTGATTATACTTCGTAAAACCTTTAGCAGTCGATTGTGGACTGTTTTACCGACTGATTTTTTTTTATTATACGCGCGCCGGTTCCGGAAACCCGAAGGTACCAAACTCCGGCGGAGACGGGCAATTACTGCCCCGAGCCCAATTTTACCCTCGGCTCAGGAGGGAATAGACCATTAGATGTTTGTTGGTCACTCTAATTTTCCACGAGTATGTCTTGTCAACAGCGAGGTTCGAACCGGGTACCTACAGAACTGTAGGCCGAAGTTCTACCGCTACGCCATGGACGCGACGACTTTAGGCTTCGACAACATCTGCGATGAAGTTTTTGAGCGTCCCAAAGTTTGGCCTACCATTTCCGATGCAGATAAGGTGACGATTCGCCTCGTCCGATTGTGCTCGCTGCTCCGTTTGCAAGCGCCACGTTGTCTGGTTGCTGCTTCGTGTCGTGTCGTCGCGACACCATCAGAAGAATTGATCGAATTTCAAGGCGGTATGTTTGTCTTCACTTTGGCATTAGCTTAGCTGGGGACAATTAGTGACGTTTTGGAGGTCAAAACACAAGAAGAGCAGTACCGTGGGCGAGGGGGGGGTGGGGGTACACCTAGGGTTAGGGGAAAAAAAAATCCGGATTTTTTTTAAATTAAAAAAAAAAATTTTTTTAAAAAAAAAATTTTTTTTTACAAGTTAGGTTTGTTCGAAGCGTCTCGTCGAGCTGAGTTCATCTAGACTATTTTCAGAACGATCCGGAAAACTATAAGAGCGAAAATCGTGTTTTATTGAAATTATGTCCATTTCATAGAGGGAAAGTTGCATTTTCAACAGTAAAACAGGACAATTTTCGACGTGTACTTGAATATTGAACCGTTCTTAGTTGTTCCTCTTTAGAAAATTACCAAAATTTGACTGTGTTCAAAAATTCCTGTTTGCTGTAGCTAAGTCGGCAACCCCTGTCGACCCGGTCGCCCCCCCCCCCAAGACACTTACTTTCAGGTTCAACCAGCTATGCTATCTGCCACATGGCGAGAGCCCACTCTTCAAATCATCGTATCGAAAACACGTACCATGATTTCGCGATCACGTTGCGGGCAACTGACAGACGCAAGTTTAACACGTTAGTTTAGCTCAGCACGCAAGTTTTAACATGTGGCCATGTTATCGGGTATCTGAAAAACGGTCGTGTGATGTGGTATTAACCAACATCCCCGCTCCAATTGTTTAACAATATATCGCACAACTCCATTGTAGACCTATAACATACGCCAATCAACAAGATATCATGTTCATCTCATGGCCTACCGACTGAAAAAACATGTTCTAAGTTGCAAGAAAACGATTTCTGAAACGATATTTCAATTCAGTTAAGTCATTTCAACGCTAAAAATTGACTCTAGAAGTCATCCAAATCGAAAAACATGGAGTACGTCGGTCAAAATGACCAAATAATGACATGTACCTAAGCACACAAAGAAGTTGGGAAGAAAATTTGGTTTGAACTTTCAAAAAATTATGCCATAAATCGAATTTTCAGAGCAAAGTAGAAGAAAAATTTTTCAAATTTTTTTTTTAAGTTTGAAAAAAAATCCAAATTTTTTTTTTTAAAAAAAAACGAAAAAAAAAATAAAAAAAATTTTTTTTTTCAAAGCCCCTAACCCTAGGTACACCCCCCCAGAGCACCAGAGACCGTCGGGTGGGGGGTGGGGGGGGGCACCGTGCCACCCCCCCCTAAAACCGGGCACCCCCCCCCATCGGACCCCCCCCCCTCGAAAATTTGGCCGACACCCCCCCACACCCCCCATGAAATTTTGTCTGGCGGAGACCCCCCCCCAAAATTTTCCGTACACCCTAAAATTTTTTTCGAAAATCATGATTTTTTGTCTATAAAGTCCATAATATAAGCTGAATATATGATAACTTGACCATCTTCATTGTAATTTCAACGATTTTGCAGCAAAATTTAGCGTTTTTCCTTCAAAATTTAAGCGAAAAATTATCATGGGGGGGTGGGGGTAGGGTTGTTAAAAAAAACAAAAATCGTCATTTTTGTTTTTAAAAAAAAAAAAAATTTTTTTAAAAAAAAATTTCAAAAATCAAAGTTGTGCTAAATCAATCAGGGAGTCCGAAGAACCACATATGATATGCAAGCGCCTCCCGAATGACACCCGTATGGCGGAACTTTGCAGATTTTGTTTTGGTGACCTCAATTACCCCTTTTCCAAACCGTCACCATGCCTCTTCTTGTGTTTTGACCTCCAAAACGTCACTAATTGTCCCCAGCTAAGCTAATGCTGAAGTGAAGACAAACATACCGCCTTGAAATTCGATCAATTCTTCTGATGGTTTCGCGACGACACGACACGAAGCAGCAACCAGACAACGTAGCGCTTGCAAACGGTGCAGCGAGCACAATCGGACGCTCTGCGAGGCTAATCGTCACCTTATCTGCATCGGAAATGGTAGGCTAAGCTTTGGGACGCTCAAAAACTTCATCGCAGATGTTGTCGAAGCCTAAAATCAGTCGGTAAAACGGTCCAAAATCGACTGCTAAAGGTTCGTAATGCATCATTATTAAAACAGGTGCATGTGCAGTAGCGGTGGCCCCTGCCCTTTAACACAGGAAAGAAAAAAATGCAAAAACTAAATTGATCATTTTCACCTTATAAAAAAGGCTTGGCTTAGGATTAGGATTAGGATCAGGATTAGGAACCTACAACGACTCATTGCAAGCAACCATTTATCAGAAATCAAAAAAATCACTTTTAAGTATGTATACAAATCGGCGAACGAAATATAATCAAAGAAAATTTTTGTTGAACTTTCGAAAAATTGTGCCAAAATTGAGGTTTTCAGAGCATATTAGAGGAAAATTTTTCGAATTTTTTTTTTTTTTAAATCGGCATTTTTGTTTTTTTTTAATCACTTTTTTAAAAAAAAAAATTTTCATTTTTGTTTAACAACCCTAGGTGAGGGGTGGACCCCCCACAGAAAATTTTGAAAAAATGCACCCCCCCCATGGGACGGCTTGCGGACAAAAGACCGCACGTGCCAAAAGACCGCACATTTGAGATTTTTTTGTGCCCCACAGAAAATTTTGAAAAAATGCACCCCCCCCCCCCATGGGACGGCTTGCGGACAAAAGACCGCACGTGCCAAAAGACCGCACATTTGAGATTTTTTTGTGACCAAAAGGGTTGGCCTACAGAAATAAAGAAAAAATTGTACTAAACAGAGTAGAGCGCAGATTATCTTTGCACGCTTTGGTAACAATTTTTTTGCTTTGTAAATGTCAGGCAACGTCGTTCACAAATATATTTCATTGAATTTAATTGAAATGAATTGAATTGAAAAAAGTTATGATTCAAGAAAAACAAACTGCTTTTCTTTCTGCGTTCCTGTGGCTGCACTGAACGTTAGACTTTTTTTGGCTGCACTGAACGTTAGACTTTTTTTAAGAATTGAGAAGTAGACGATTTCGGATTCTTCATCAAATCAACAATTTTTATTTGCTTGCAGCGCATCAACAGAAACTAGAACATAACAGTTTTTAACACCATAAGTTTCAGCAGGGATCGAACCCGATTTGGTTGGACCCAGGGGAGGGGGGTTAGACCGAAATTTGGGTGCGTGTTTGTCACGTGGGGATACGTGTAGGAAGTAGGAAAGAGAAAGTGCGTGGAAGTTGCAGTGGAAGTGTGGACGGGGAAATTTAGAATGAATTAGAAGGAAGTGTGTAAGAGAAAAACCCGGGGAATTGCAGAGAAAGACAGAGTGGGCATGTGTGAGGAGAAGCAGTATGGGGCGTTTGTGCGCACCGGAATTGCATTCAAAGAGCATTCAATTTTCGACAGGGTCTGTTCCAATCTTTGTAATGCCGCAACAATCAAGAAAAATTATATTGATTTCATATCATGACCCCACAAGTTTCATTGCATTTGGGAAAGTGATCCGAAACCCCTACGAACGAACGAACGAACGAACGAACGAACGAACGAACGAACGAACGAACGAACGAACAAACGAACGAACGGTGATTTTGAGCGATGTCTTTAGCCAGGGCTAAGCCAGAAAAACGTACAGAACGCCGTCGAGAGATGTGACGTATCGGCAGGTTTTAAGGCTGCTTGCATCGAATTTTCCCATTGAAGCGCCACATTTGAGTTTCACAGTTTTCTACATTTGCACATATTCAGTCGATCCAGTTGCACCGAATGCCACATCCATTTGCGAAGCCCCCTGAACTGGACGACGACGTCGGTGTGTTCGATGCAGACAGCAGCCGCTCGATGCTTGGAGGGCGTCGTGGTCACTGCCGTCAGCTTCCTCCCTTTGGTGGCGGAGGCGGATTGTTTTGAGATTGACCCTTACTACTGCAAAACCCATATTTTGCGCAACCTACTGATTGACTGTAAATGTATTGCCTGTGAATCATATATATTGTGTGTTTGTGATCAGATTGCGATTTTGTGAACGAATTAGAAACAAATTTGGAACATAACGGGCAAACCGTCGAATTTCATGGGTGTGGCGAGTGATTTGCTGTGTAACTTCTGATAACTGTATTAGTTAGTTGACTTATGTATTAGTTTATTCACCAAAAAACAATGAAATAACACTAAAAGAAGAGAACGTTTGTTGGCTACAACTCAAGGTTGATGTTGGCTGTGATGCAGATGCTGTTTAGTGATAGCATTAGCGGTTTAGTACGAAGCAACGCAGTTGGTCGGTTGGCAGTCGAGTGCTGGTGCCAGAGCAGCGCGCTACATCGGAGCAGTGTACTCTTTCAAAGGCGACTGGCTTGGTATTGAGTGAACATGAAGCAGACTCAACAAGACAATTTTGTCCATTCTGGCTTTTATGCAACACCCTGTACATTTACTGCTTAGGTGACGGGCGTGATTGAAATGTTTCCGAATTTGGAAGTGCTCGTTCTGTGCAATGCCTCAATCTGCCATTAGCATTGCTGAAAAAGTGCTTCTTCAGGCTACAAGTCCATGTGCGAGTACAAGTCCACTTTCTTCGAGAAACATAACAATTTAAAAACGACGTTGTTGGCTGACATAATTTGCAAACTCGGTATCGCGATTTTATCTATCCAAAGCAATTTTTTATGTTGAACTGCATACAGCTTGATCCCCTGCAAAATTAACGCCAATATCATGTGTCAAACAATAAATATCAATTAAATCAGCATCAATAACATCATGCACAATCACAACAATTCATCAGTAAACACTGAAATTTTCTTCAACTCGAATGTACCACGCAACCAGAGTGACTTCGACTGAAAAAAGAAAGCAAATTCTTATGGTTTGCTGAACACTGATACATAACACATCTTTACCAATCAAGTATAAAACATTGATTGGCTGTACTAATTCATGCAACCAATGAGCGTACACCGCGTTCGGAACACAGCCAGAGATTTCACAGAAACTGACATTCATCAACCGGGCTTGAAGCAGCGCGCCACCTTGTGGTACGGTTCCGAAGAACACGAATACCACGGTTTCGACTTACTTCAAGGTTTAAAATCAACCAAGGTTACCACGAGACGTGTCTCTCCTTATCCTTTGTCGTGTTTCTGGGATGTTTGGATGTCTGGTCTTGTGTGGCAACAGTGTTGATGCAACCAATCATCCCAAAACTCCCGCAAACCCAGAGCTCCGTTACGCCCCTCTTCCGTCTCCTCATCGGCATCATCCTTCGGATCGTTCACGACAAACTGCGCTCATCCTCGAGTAGTGTTTGTCCTGCGTGCGATTGCCATTGAGTGCTTAGAAACGGCGGCTGGCGAACACCGCGTAGCGGTCGTCGTCGCTCGGAAAACAACTCGTTACCACACGTCCGGTGAGCAAATTTGACCAATTTCTCTGCATTATTGATCTTGGTTGGTTTTGTTTTTTATGGCACAATCGTACGAACTGTCACCAAACGAGTTTTTCACGCTGAACTCAAATCTGCCCTTATTTTTGGCTAATTCAAACCTTGTTTTCGTCGTTCTGTATCTCATGAAAGTTGTATATGCGTGTCTTTAGTTACAGTTCATTGTAGATGCCTTTAAATGCTTCAAACCTTATATTTTTCTGATTAAAATAATTGCAGAAATCAACTGACTGCAAAGTAATTGCAGAATGTTGCAAACAGTTGCTAACCACGATCGTCATCTGTGCTGCTAACCACAGTTTGCGTCATTGTGATGCCCGTTGCGGTAGTGCTGAAAAAAGGAAGCAGAATAAATTAATCGTTAGGTGAACGCAAACAATAACCCATAAACACTTCAGCTCAGTTGAACAATTGAGCCACCCTAAATTCTGGAACGCTGGAGAGGTTTTGGGTCGATTTTTCCCTGTTTGGCTGATTTTGAACTTTTGAGCAAGCAAACATCTTGTCTTGCAAAAAAATAGCAAAAAAAGAATTAGGCACATTTAGATGATTAGAATGATGCGCAGTTTAATAGGTTTCAGTTATATTCTTGACACTTTGTCGTTTTTCGGTCCCATTTTTGCCCATTTTGACTGCTTTTTACTTTTTTGACAAGCAAACACATTTTTTTGCAAAAACGCTGTAGAATTTTTGAATTAGGCACATTCTGACGCGTTGAATGATTGCTGTTTCATAGGTTTCAAGAATTTTTTCACTTTGTTGTTTTTTGGTCCCATTTTTGTCCATTTTAGCTGCTTTTTTATTTTTTTACAATCAAACACATTTGTCTTGCAAAAATTTTGTGGAATTTTGAATTAGGCACAATATGACGCGTTGAGTGATGTGCTGTTTAATTGGTTTCAATTATATTTTTGATACTTTGTTGTTTTTAGCCCCATTTAGCCCACTTTGGTTGTTTTTTCGTTTTTACATGTCAAAAAACTGTATTGCAAAAAGTTTAGCTTTCTTATTTTAGCGTAACTTTCCCCAAATAGAGTAACGTTTCACAAATTAAGTAACTTTGATATTTTAGCGTCACTTTCAACAAATAAAGTAACTTTGATATTTTAGCGTAACTTTCAACAAATAAAGTAACTTTGATATTTTAGCGTAACTTTTAACAAATAAAGTAACTTTGATATTTTACCGAAACTTTCAATTTTTCGATGAATAATAGCTATCTTACTTTAGTGTAATTTGAATATGTTACGCTAAAATAGGATAGGGCGTGGTACTGTCCTATTTTAGCGTATCAACATATAAACAGCTCGTATAAAGCTAATTCAGCCGCGAAACTTTGTAAACCTACATTAATTGGCACGCAGATTTGAAATTTTAGCATTGTGGATTACGGTAGCGCATAGTTTGGTCCCCCCAACGCAATCTTAGTTCCCTAAACAACCCACAAACAGCTTGGTAACCGCAGCCGAATTAGTGAAACATCCTAAATTAAAGTTGTTTTGCATGCAGATTTCACATTTAATTTGTGTGAGGTACGGTAGCGCATAGTTTGGTCCTAACACGATCGTACTTTTATCAACAACCCACAAACAGCTTAGTAACCGCAGCCGAATCGGTGAAACATGCTAGATCAAAGTTGGTTTGAACGCAGATTTCAAATTTCAGCTTTGTGGGTTACGGTAGCGCATGGTTTGGTCCCAACGCGATCGTACTTTTATCAACAACCCACAAACAGCTTGGTAACCGCAGCCGAATTAGTGAAACATCCTAAACTAAGGTTGTTTTGCACGGAAATTTTATGTTTGGTCCCAACACAATCCCATTGACAAAGACAACACATTAACAGCTGTTAATGATGTGAATCCACTCTCCGACTTCCACTCGTCGGATTTTTGCAGACAGTTGCCTACGGCATGGCCTCACAGACATCGGTCACGTTATGAAGGTTTCTGAGCTTCTCGGTTCGAGAATCACTGAGTTCATCACTGGTTTATCACTGGTTGATCACTGTGTTAGTGTTACACACTTGATTATGGTCTCTCTTTAATGTTTCAAACTGATTGAATCACGCAAAGATTATATTGAGATATTATGGCATGATTATTACGATTTGCAGATTTTAGGCGAGATCGCCCCAATTTACACCAGTCGCTATAGGCTCTGCCGGTTGAGTTGTCGCCCAAGTCGCCCAGGCGCCCCTAGTCAGGCGCAGTTTTTTAACAACGTTAATCTAGGATGTTTCACCAATTCGACTGCGGTTACCGAGCTGTTTGTGGGTTGGGGGTTGAGGGAACTAAGATCGCGTTGGGACCAAACCATGCGCTACCGTAACCCACAAGGCTGAAATTTAAAATCTCCGTGCAAAACAACTTTAGTTTAGGATGTTTCACTAATTCGGCTGCGGTTACCAAGCTGTTTGTGGGTTGTTGATAAAAGTACGATCGCGTTGGGACCAAACCATGCGCTACCGTAACTCACACAAATTAAATGTGAAATCTGCATGCAAAACAACTTTAATTTAGGATGTTTCACTAATTCAGCTGCGGTTACCAAGTTGTTTGTGGGTTGTTGAGGGAACTAAGATCGCGTTGGGACCAAACCATGCGCTACCGTAACCCACAAGGCTGAAATTTAAAATCTCCGTGCAAAACAACTTTAGTTTAGAATGTTTCACTAATTCGGCTGCGGTTACCAAGCTGTTTGTGGGTTGTTTAGGTTACTAAGATTGTGTTGAGACCAAACCATGCGCTACAGTAACCTACAAGGCTGAAATTTAAAATTTCCGTGCAAAACAACCTTAGTTTAGGATGTTTCACTAATTCGGCTGCGGTTACCAAGCTGTTTGTGGGTTGTTTACGGAACTAAGATCGTGTTGGGACCAAACCATGCGCTACCGTAACTCACACGGATGAAATTTAAAATCTGCGTTCCAAACAACTCTAATCTAGCGTGTTTCACCGATTCGGCTGCGGATACCAAGCTGTTTGTGGATCGCTGATAGAACTAAGACCGTGTTGAGACCAAAAAAAAGCGCTACCGTAATCCACAAATCTAAAATTTGAAATCTCCGTGCAAAACAATTTTAATATAGGATGTTTACGTAATTCGGCTGCGGTTACCAAGCTGTTTGTGGGTTGTTGATAGAACTGAGATCGTGTTGAGACCAAACCAAGCGCTACCGTAACCCACAAAGGCTAAAATTTGAAATCTCCGTGCAAAACACCTTTAATCTAGGATGTTCCGCAATTCGGCTGCGGTTACCAAACTGTTTGTGGGTTGTTGAGGGAACTAAGATCGTGTTGGGACCAAACCATGCGCTACCGTAACTCATACGGCTGAAATTTGAAATCTGCGTGCAAAACAACCTTGATCTGGCATGTTTCACCGATTCGGCTGCCACCCAGCGTCCCAGCTGACGGTAGAACCTAGAAAGGCAGTCAAACGACGCTGAAATTTTGAACAAAACGAACTTGGTTGGATTTGTTGTCAAGTCGCACATATAAATGAAACGAAATTTTGTGCCAGCTCTTTTGGTTTGTCGGCTGCGATTGCGAAGCAGTTTTTTTCAACTCAGCTTTTTAAACTCATTCAAAAGTTTAGTAAACAAAAGAGTTTGGCTAAGCTTTTAAGTTAAATAAGTCTAAAATGCACTGAAATAAAACCTAAGTTCTGTTCATTCAACCCAACTCACCCAATCAATAGGTTTTGCGTCCAAGCTTCAAACACCAATCAGTGATTCACGAATCACGAATCACATCACACTACGCTAATGCAACAGCTGCATTAATTGCTTTTAGCTGTGTTCATTCTTGAGTCTTAAATAAAAACAAAGACGGGAACAAACGGGAAAACGAACCTGATTGTGAGAAATCGGTTGCGATTCGGTTGCAGCACAGCACGTTGTCGATGACTCGATGCATAAAAGACCCGGTGGTCCACCGTCAAACTCCACACCAATCAGAAGGTAATCTTGAATTCGATTCGAACCAAGACAATGGGAATGACGAACGACGATCCCGATTCCATTCACCACACAACACAATAGCAATTAGCAATTGGTACGTGCGGTCTTTTGTCTATGATTCGCCGTGGGGGGGGGGGGTGCCGACCAAAAAGTGAGGGGGGGTCCAACCTATGGTAACGTGGGACCCCCCCCATGGGGGTCCCATGGAATCATAGACAAAAGACCGCACGTACCAAAAGACCGCACGTGCCAAAAGACCGCAAGACCAAAATACCGCAGATTGGTGTGGAACCAAAATACCGCACGTGCCAAAAGACCGCACGAGCATTTAGCAAGTCGGTTCCGCTGATTCTATTTCGATTTTACAATTGCATCAAGCAACATTCGTAGCATTTCTTGTGATAAATTGTGTTGTTTTCGTTTGTTCATTGTTCGAGTTCCACTTTTACGCAACAAAAATGTTTTTTCCTGGTTCACTGGATTTGGAACACGGCCAAATAGTGAAAATGATTGTGGACACAGCCTTTAAAACTCACTTTTGTTTCTTAATTTGTCATGGATTATCAAAGTTAGCTGGGAGAATCGTTAGCTGGGCGACGTTTTCTGTTGGCAGTCTGCGCGTTTCACCGTGTTTGTCTTGTGCACCGACCTGTCACGCGACTCTCCCGGCGCTGTGCTCAACCGATTTCAACGAACTATGGCTGAATCAACTCAGTAGAACACTGGCAACACGATGATGTGTCGTTTGTGGTTGGTTCCGATCATTTTTTTGAAAACCAAGAAAATCCAAAATCACCATAAATTTGTGTTTTGTCGTTTTTCACACTTTTTTATTGCAAAACAACCGATGCTGAATAAAACAACAACCAACCAGAAACTGCATATAGTCGTGTTCCGAATGTTCTACTGAGATGATTGAGCCGTCGATCGTCGAAATCGGCCAAGGAAATCGTGATCTGGACGACGTTTTCTGTTGACAATCTGAGCGTTTCACCGTGTGTGTCGCGCGCGCCGACCTGTCACGCAGCACTACCGGCGCTGTGCTTGACCGATTTCGACGAACGACCGCTCAATCAATTCAGCAGAACACCGGCAACACGATGATGTGTCGTGTGGTTGGTTCCGATTATTTTTTTAAAAACCAAAAAAATCCCAAATCACCATAAATTTGTGTTTTGTCGTTTTTCACACTTTTTTTATTGTAAAGCAACCGGTAGTGAATAAAACAACAACCAACCACAAACTACATATCAACGTGTTCCGGATGTTCTGCTGAGATGATTGAGCCGTCGATCGTCGAAATCGGCTCAGGAAATCGTGATCTGAACGACGTTTTCTGTTGACAATCTGCGCGTTTCACCGTGTGTGTCGCGCGCGCCGACCTGTCACGCAGCACTGCCGGCGCTGTGCTTGACCGATTTCGACGAACGACAGCTCAATCAATTCAGCAGAACACCGGCAACATGATGATGTGTCGTTTGTGGTTGGTTCCGATTATTTTTTTAAAAACCAAAAAAATCCAAAATCACCATAAACCATAAATGCGCGCCAACTGATGTTGAATGGAACAAAAACCAACCATAAACGACACGTCATCATGTTCCGGGTGCTCTGCTGATTTGATTGAGCCATGGATTGCCAAAATCGGCCAAGGAAATCGTGATCTGGACGACGACATGTGTTCCCTTTTTGTGTTTCACGACATGTGTCTTGTGCGCCGATCTGTCACGCAACGCGATTCTGCCGGCGCTGTGCTCAACCGATTTCAAGGATCGACAACTCAGTCAATGATTTTTGTAGAATAAAAAAAGGATAGGAAGACAAAATAAACATAAAATAACATATCATAATCACGTACGCAGTGAATGATTTTGGTGCGGTCTTTTGGCACGTGCGGTATTTTGGTTTGATAGCATCTGCGGTCTTTTGGTCACAAAAAAATCTCAAATGTGCGGTCTTTTGGCACGTGCGGTCTTTTGTCCGCAAGCCTAGGGTTGTTAAAAAAAACAAAAATCGTCATTTTTGTTTTTTTTTTAATTTTTTTTTTAAAAATTTCAAAAATCAAAGTTGTGCTAAATCAATCAGGGAGTCCGAAGAACCACATATGATATGCAAGCGCCTCCCGAATGACTCCCATATGACGGAACTTTGCAGATTTTGTTTTGGTGACCTCAATTACCCCTTTTCCAAACCGTCACCATGCCTCTTCTTGTGTTTTGACCTCCAAAACGTCACTAATTGTCCCCAGCTAAACTAACGCTAAAGTGAAGACAAACATACCGCCTTGAAATTCGATCAATTCTTCTGATGGTGTTGCGACGACACGACACGAAGCAGCAAGCAACCAGACAACGTAGCGCTTGCAAACGGAGCAGCGAGCACAATCGGACGCTCTGCGAGGCGAATCGTCACCTTATCTGCATCGGAAATGGTAGGCCAAGCTTTGGGACGCTCAAAAACTTCATCGCAGAAGTTGTCGTAGCCTAAAATCAGTCGGTAAAACGGCCCAAAATCGTCTGCTAAAGGTTTTACGAGGTATAATCAAAGAAAATTTTTGTTGAACTTTCGAAAAATTTTGCCAAAATTGAGGTTTTCAGAGCATATTAGAGGAAAATTTTTCGAATTTTTTTTTTTTAAATCGGCATTTTTGTTTTTTTTAATCACTTTTAAAAAAAAAAATTTCATTTTTGTTTAACAACCCTACGCAAGCCCCCACGGCACCATACCCCCCCCCCCCTTCGAAAATTGTTTTGGGCCCACTGTGCTGAAGAAGAGGCATGGTGACGGTTTGGAAAAGGGGAAATTGAGGTCACCAAAACAAAATCTGCAAAGTTCCGCAACACGGGATTCATTCGGAAGGCGCTTGCATATCATATGTGGTTGTTCGGACTCCCTGATTGATTCAGCACAACTTTGATTTTTTAAATTTTTTTTTTAATTTTAATTTAAATTTTTAATTTTAATAATTAAATATAAATTTTTAAATTTTTAATAGTCGCGTCCATGGCGTAGCGGTAGAACTTTGGCCTACAGTTCTGTAGGTACCGGGTTCGATTCGAACCTCGCTGTGGACAAGACATACTCGTGGAAAATTAGAGTGACCAATGAACATCTAATTAATGGTCTATTCCCTCCTGAGCCGAGGGTAAAATTGGGCTCGGGGCAGTATTGCCCGTCTCCGCCGGAGTTTGGTACCTTCGGGTTTCCGGAACCGGCGCGCGTACAAATAAATTTAAATTAAAAAAATTTTTTTAATTTTTTTCAAACAAAAATGACGGTTTTTGTTTTTTGAACAACCCTACCATAGTTGTTCTAGGGGGGCCTGGGGGGCATAGTTGTTCCAGAGCCGAGGGGTTGGGGGGGGGGCCGAGATAGATAGCTGGAGCAAATTTTCTATATAGATAGATAGCTATAAAAAAAATTTGGGGGGGAAGAGGGGGGGGCGGGCCATGTGACTTTGGGGGGGGGGCGGTCAAAATTTTGAAATTTGATAGATAGATAGCTAAAACGCTAAAAAGCTATAAAAACAGCAAAATATTGCTAAAAATACACTAAAAATCAAGTATAAACGCGTATTTTACCAAAAATTAGCGAAACTTTCAAGAATTACGAGCAAAAATGGTCAATTTTGGTCAAAAATTGACTCCTTTTATGTGTTCGAAGACAAAAATTTTCAGATAGATAGCTGGCTGAGAAATTTTTTTAGATAGATAATAGCTGAGCCGAAAAAACCTGTCTGATAGAGATAGATTCGAAATTTTTTTTTGGGGGGGGGCCGCCCCCCCCCAGCCCCCCCTAGAACAACTATGCTGGGGGGCCGCCCCCCCCAAAATTTTCGAATCTGTCTCTATCAGAGAAGATTTTTCGGCTCAGCTTTTTTGACTTAATTTTAATTTTAATTGACCATTTTTTGCTCAAAATTCTTGAAAATTTTGCTAATTTTAGGTTAAATACACACTTATACTTGATTTTTAGCGTATTTTAAGCTTTATTTAGCTGTTTTTATAGCTTTTTAGCGTTTTAGCTATCTATCTATCTAATTTCAAAATTTTGACCGTCCCCCCCCCCCAAAGTCACATGCCCCCACCCCCGCGGCCCCCCCAAAATTTTCCAGCTATCTATCATCTGGAAAATTTGCCCCAGCTATCTATATCGGCCCCCCAACCCCTCGGCTCTGGAACAACTATGATCGCCTCCCGTCCCGAATGACTCCCGTATGGCGGAATTTTCCAGATTTTGTTTGGGTGACCTCATTTACCCCTTTTCCAAACCGTTACCATACTTCTTCTTGTGTTTTGACCCCCATAACGTCACTAATTGTCCCCAGCCCAAGTGAAAATACACATACCGGCTTGAAATTCGATCAACTCTGATGATGTGTCCAGGCGATTGCACATCAAATGTGGTTCTTCGAAGGTCGAACTCCCTGGTTGATTTAGCACAACTTTGATTTTTGAATTTTTTTAACAACCCTACTCAGGAGTCGAGGATAAGATTCGAATTTTTTTAAACTTTTTTAAAACTTTTTTAAAAGTCTTTTATTTTAATTAATTTGAAAAAAAAATAATTTTTTGTTGGGTTAATTTAAAAAAAAATCGGGATTCTCACTTTTTTGAACTCTAAGGGCACCATGGGTGAGGGGGGGTGTTTGCCCAATTTTAGGGGGTGTCCATAGTTGTTCTAGGGGGGGGGGCAGTGGTCAGTTCTATAAAAAGTGAATAGTGCTTGAAAAGTGAATAGTTCTACTCCAGGGTGTCCCAAAATTTAGACCTTGACAAATTCCGGTTGAATACTTGAACCACAAGTTCATCTTTGATCGAAGTTTCCCATTGATTGGATTGATATTTCTAATTTCCACGCAAAACTGTTTGTCTTTGAAGCTGATGTCTCGATATTTTTGCAAAATTTCTCAAAGACTAACTTTTGGAACACCCTGGAGTAAAAATGTTCACTTTTCAAACACTATTCACTTTAATAGAACTGACCACTGGGGGGGGGCGCCCCCCCCCCAAAAAAATTTTTTGAATCTATCTCTATCAGAAAGTTTTTTTTCGGCTCAGCTATTATCTATCTAAAAAAAATTCTCAGCCAACTATCTATCTAAAAATTTTTGTCTTCGAAGACATAAAATGAGTCAATTTTTAACCAAAATTGACAATATTTGCTCGAAATTCTTGAAAATTTTGTTAATTTTAGTTAAAATGCACATTTATACTTGATTTTTAGCATGTGTTAAGCATTATTTCGCTGTTTTTTATAGCTTTTTAGCGCTTTAGCTATCTATCTATTCAATTTCAAAATTTTGACCGCCCCCCCTAAAGTCACATGCCCCCCCCCCCCGCGCCCCCCCCCCCAAAATTTTCCAGGTATCTATCTGTCTGGAAAGTTTGCTCCAGCTATCTATCGCCCACACCAACCCCTCGGCTCTGGAACAACTATGGGGGTGTCAGGTACCTTCCACGTGAGGGGGGTGCATGGGCAGAAAAACTTCGTGAGGGGGGTGCACCGGATCGCACGGGTAGTAGTTATTTTTTTGCTGGAAATGACAAGTACAGTGAGACAAGTGAAAAGTGTCCAGAAGAGAGAGACAGACACAGACAATAACATGAACAAAAATGCAATAATTACAGTATTTCTTGACCCTTGCTGACCCTAAGTTCGTGCCACGTCACGCCACACCGACCGTGAGGGGGGGGGTGCGATCCTGTGTGGCTCTGAGGGGGTGGGGTGTCTTACACCCGTGTCTAGGTAAAAGGGGAGGGGTACACACTACACGGGTAGTTGCCCGTGCACGGGCAGGATTTTTTGCTGAGAGAAGGGGGTGGACCCTCCACCCCCTTTCGCAACTGCTAACTGCTTCCTCCGGGTCCGGCATTTTGGGATTTTTTTAAAATTAATTTTAAATTTTTTTTATTTATTAATTAATTTTAAAAAAATCTGGATTTTCACTTTTTTTCGAATTCTAGTCCAAATTGACGTTGGAGGATAATTTTCATGATCGTTTTTGCCAATTTTAAGAGTCAAAATAGTCTTCTTATTTGGTTCTAAAAGTGCAATATTCAAACACAGCGCGTCAGCGTGGTGCGAATCTTGTTTTTGTCGACCATCAGATTTTCCTCCGGCATTTTGAAAAAAATTTTAAAAATAATTTTTAAAAGGGATTTTCACTTTTTTCGAACCCTACTCGCTGATCTTTGTTGGCCTGAAATTATAAATTGTCAAAAATATTCGTGCCACAAAGTCCACACGAAATTCTAGGCAAAAAATCACAAAGTCATTTTCTGTGGAAAGTACGCATAAGCATGCAAATGCCGTGGTGGTGATTTTTCATGATGAAGCTTTACGACAAATTTTACACACAAATGGGTTTCTGAACGTCTCTTTTTATTCAAATGGTTTGCACCTCAGGAAAAAACCTCTTATGTTCAATCGGTCCTACCGTACACGACTCACGACCACATTGGTTTCCTCGTCGAATATGTGGCGTAACCGTGAAATTTCTGCACTATAAAACGCAGTCGAACGTCCTGAAAACCATTCCTGACATTTCATATTCATATTCGTCATTTGACTCATTTCATTTCTGATCAGCATGGCGTCAAACTTGAGAAGCAAAATATTCAAGAATTCTGTTCCCCAATCATCATCATCATCAACAACCACAACCATCCCCCTGCCCAGTGCCGACATAAAACGCAAACAAAGGCGCTCAAAGTCTACTGAACCGAGACAAAAAAAGAAAAAGAAGTGCGGCAGCGACGTGAGCAGTCACGTGAACAGATCGAAGGCAAGATCAATACAACGCAAGATCAAAGAGACCTTGAAAGCACGCTCGGTCTTCAGTGTTGGCCAAACCGGAACTTCCACAACAAAAAGTGACACAAGCAAGGTGAAACGCAGAACGAGCATTGCAAAGCCGATTAGGTAAAAAAAACAGAGATAAACCTGACCCGGCCCTCGGAGGAAGCCCAAGATCAGACCCGAAATGATCGACCCATTTCTAAACTTAAAAGTGGTAGAAAACCGCACCGGCAGTTGCTTCCTGCCTTTAATTTCGAGCTCTGTTCAGATCGCGCCTGGTATTGGGGCTTCTTTTCGGGCCTCCTTTCAAATTTTTTGCACTAAAATGACTTTTCCTGGTATGCAGATTGCAAGTATCACTTGGCGTGCCACTGGCTGTGTTTCCAGCACTTGCTGCTGCCGTTCTGTTGACTGACGCCTTGTGCAGTTCGCTGTTTTCTGCAGTTTCCACCAATCAGAGTTCTCTTTTGTCTGTTGTGGCCGCCACCAGTGGTCTTTCACTGTTCACACTTTCCTATGGCGTATTGCTTGCGTTAATACATCAGGTTTGATCAAACCACATATTATGAGTAGATTAGATGCACACTATCAACATGTAAGTTCGATAGCAGAATTGAAATTGAAAAAATTGCTGACCAACCAGACCACTTTGTAAACTTGCATCAGTTTTAGGCGCCAATCATCATGAGCGGCGTTGCCCGATTCTGCTTTGTACGCGCCATTCTTTTTCTAATCCTGCTTTTTGGTTAGTGAATCAAAAACTGTACATTCTAATAACGATTAGGAAGAATAAATGCTCGACCGTTGCTTATACGCTCCTTTTTTAGCATGGTTGATTATCCACAATCGCTGGTTCACAAACTGCGGTGCGTTCCTGACGGAGTTGGGTGTGTGCAACCACATTGCGGCTAACGTCAGAAACGGTTGGTTAAAATATGTTCCATGTATACTTTCTGAATGCAATCTACAAGGTCAAAATGAACAAAAAAGCATAAAGCGGTTAAATGTATTGCAGATGTTTGTGTTTTCAGCGGTGTCTGGTCATCTATTGATGGTTGCAGTGGTGCACAGCGTCTTCGGATTTATTATTCGTTGGTACATCTCAACAGTGACCAGGATTATGGCCCCAATGTTCTTTCCAATTCCGCAAACTTCAGTTGAATCAGACACATTGACCGCGCAGTTATCTGCTTTATCAAATAATCGGTGTTGCTTATTACGTCAATTTTGTAACAATATTGAGCTGTAGTGATTGCATTACGTATTTGAATTTGAGCATGTTTGGTGCCTGTGTTTCAGGTGCTCCTACTGCGAATGTCTGTTGACCGCAGAGGGCGACTGTGTAACCCGCCTGTGCCCATCGGCCTACAGCCACGGTTCTCGCTCACGAACGGACACAATGTCGGATGTCGGTTGGTGAGCTTCACACATGTGTATTCAAAAGATTCTCATCCATCGATTACCTGGCATCGTTTGCTGCCAACAAACCGCAGATTTCGATGGCGCTGCTGCAGCGCATGATCCATCGTCCTCGATTCTGGTGACAATGTCGGCCTCCGATGACGATCAGTCAGGTTGCAATGCCAGTTCTGAACTGTTGAAAGTTTTTTAAATTTGAAACATTTTAAAGGTTGAAAATATTTTTATAAAAATATTTTGTTTTCTGAAAATACACCCATAAAAAGTTGCTTTGGGCTAATCAGTGCCCTGAATAAGACGTTACATTACAGGTCTGTGTTCAGTACAAATCAGAGTGTGAATATCGAACAGGTATTATTCATAACGCGATTTCAAAAAAATCGCCAGCGGTAGTGTTCGGACTGAACATACAATGTACATAGGTCTGCAACGTTCTGAAGCAATGGTCAAACGGACATATACACAGTATTTTTTTTGTTTTGGTCGCGAGACTGGACACGGGACACGAAATTGAGAAATTGATCCGAGTCCCCCAAATAGGGCCGAGTCACTTGGACGATTTTGAATTGTCACATAAAGATTGAAACTAATTTCCTTTCTTGCACACGCATTGAGTTGCAGAACCTAAAAAAATGATAGTACACCTGAAACGAATGTTGCTGCAGTTGTCATCAACGGCTTCCACGTGCTGATGCATCTGTTGTCCGATTCAATGTGTCTTGTTCTTGGCAAGCCCGGCAATTGGCAGCCATCAGTGGCCGGCCACGTGAAGCGCGTGCTCAACACTTGTCCACCATCAAACAGCGATCTTGAAAACAATGCAGCCCTGGCTACAATTATTTCGGTAAAAAAGTGACGCTTGCGACTCGCAGCTGCACCAGAAATATGACGTTTTATAATCGGAGACCGTGTGTCGCGGTATCAACCTCTGTAGACGTTGTCGCTGTGGTAGCTCCTGTTTGTTAGTGCGTTGTTTGCGTTTTATACAGCAAATGCACACAGGAATGCAACGAGAGTGTCCCTGTGAGCGTGCATTTGCTGCCCGCAGCCGTGCCAACGTTGTGCAGTGCAAATCGCACAGTGCAACAGCAGACAGTCACTCAGCTGCTGCGTCGACTAGCCGACCGAGGAGTGCTTGACCCCAACCAGTTGCACCAGTTGAATGCAGCGGTTGCCGATTTGTTCTTCGGTACAGAAAAAAATACCTTTTTTCTGCCGAAAATGCTGGTCTGAAAATATCCTGTTCTGATCTAAAAGCCAGCGAATGCTTGCCTGAATTTAGATTTGCGCCTTTTTGTTTCGGTTCACGAATTTTGGTTTCTGGGAGCGTTTGCGTTTGAGTTTCAAAGTTTTCGCGCACTATTCAGAGCGTCCGTCAGCGCCAATGAGCATTGTCTCAGCACTGTTACTTGAGCACGCACGTCTCTGGGCAAGCGGCCAGCATGATCTGCCGTTCATTGTTGTACCCGGTTAGATATTGCACGCTTTTTCAGTGCCAGTCTACACTTGTGAATTCATGCATGCTGTTATTTTTTGCTCAGTTGAAACGTCGTGCGTCACCACAGCAGTGAGCAGCAGCGGCTCGAGCGTGGTGGTGACAGCCACTTGCAGCTGCACGGACTCACCGTCTGAATGCGACTGTGAACTGTTTAGCGCGAGCTACTCCGTTGAACGCAGGCAAGTAAAGTTACACAAAGTAAACGGAGTGGTTATAAATTACCAGATTTTACAGATTTACACTATTTTCAGTGAATTACCATCGGGGGGACTTGTGTTAACATTGAGCGATAGCTGCATAACCCCTTCGTTCATCACTTGACCAATGCAACCAAACATGGAACACAGGAACGCTCGCACAAATTAGAATGATTTTGTATCGGCTAGTATTTTTCTGTTCGTGTATTTGTTCTCCACAGTATGCATTATTTTATCCGTTAAGCTCACTGATAAGTAATAGTAGTCACCACGGTACAATTGGAACTTTAGTTACTTTAATTTATAGAATTCATTGTTTTATGGTTTGCAAGTACGGTAGTATCCATGGTATACATTAGAATTGGACGAACACCTCATCCATGTGCAAAACTGCAAGCAACATTCACAGTCATTCGGTTTTCGCTGACTGCCCAAACTTTCTGCAAGATGGTACACACGCCCAGGCAAGAAAAAAACAAATTGTGCCATCGCAAAGTGGTTGTGGTTCAGCCTGACAGGCTTTCGTAGGTGACAATGGTGATTCGGGTATAAAACAATTACCCCCCCCATCGTTTCTGGTAGCTTTTATACGATGAACACTCGTTTTCACGCTGTAAAAACTAGCAAATAAACAAGTGGTTAAACATAAGCAAAACAAGTAGGTATTTGCAGAGTAATCGAAACAATAAGCCAGACAAGACATAATGGAAAAAAGAAAAATAACTATGGAGGTATAAAATCTACAATTCCACATCAGTCGTTTTGTGCCATGTGATTTTACTAAGCGGTGCTTCATCAGACGTTTGTGCTTGTGGCCTCCTGTTTCCATTGCGGTGCATTGCTGCCTGCCAAACGGGCACGGCGGGGCGGCGCCCTCGGTGTGTCGTCTGCGCGGGCAATGTCGTCGGAGGCAACCAACGTGTCTTGGTCACTGAAGAAATGTACAGGTTTCATTAAAGGAACCACACCGAAACTTGCTCGCATTATCAGCGTTTCAATGCCGACTGTAGCAAATACAAAACTCAGCAAATGCAAACCTGTCTGCGTTTCTGGCTTGTCTGTCCAAGAACTCATCTTCGTCCTCCTCGGCGGCCGGGTCCAGGTACGGCTCAATGGTGGCCCCGCGCACTGCAGCCGCTTCAGCCACTGTTTGCTTGCCCACTGACGTCGCGTATGGCGGAGGCGCGTCTGAAAACAAACACACGCTCACCCACTAAAAATCTGTTTTAATGCCTTTCTCGGTTTTTGCTCTAGCTTAGTCACGCTGAAAATTGTTTGAACAAGTGTCTGGTTCCGTGCCAGCCCGTGTTGGCCCACTTTTAATTCCGTGAAACGGACTCTGCGCGGAACACTCAGACGGACAAAACAGCGGACACCTGTTCGGACAGCGTTTTAGCGCGGTGCGGCTGGCGACATGAACGTGTGATAAAAACGCTGTTTGGGGTGGGGGCACAGACCGTGCGCAGCCGAACTCATCATGCGGCGAGCGTGCTTTGGCACGAGGAACGCTCGGATGCCGACATCGTCCGCACGTGCGAACGACTGTCGCTGGTCGGACATGTCACGCAGCTTGTGTTGTCCGCGACGCAGTTGTACGTACTCGCGCAGCTGCACACTGCAGCACACCCGCATCACGTAAATAATACTGCTTCCAAGAAATCATGAGTGCATCGATGTGAACATGACAAAAAAGCTCACGTGACAGCACTGAAATGCAGCAAATACCGTATTACCTCTAATAAACCCCCATGGGGGTTTATTTCTTCAGCGACTTCTGGGGGTGGGGGTTTATTTTTGGGGGGGGCTTTATTTTTGGGGGGGTTTATTTGGAAACCATTTTTAGGAGTGGGCAAAATGGCAAAAATACCTTCCATGGCAGGAAGGAAGTCGCAGAAACTTCTACTCTACATAGAAATTTCCTTTTACAACAGCCTTTTGTAATGAAATTACCATTAACTCATCCATTTGGGGCCTTTGGTAGCACAATTTCATCATTTTCACTGCAACCAGCCACTGAATTCGCTGGGTATGTGTTTCTAACAGGTTTCAATAATCCCCCATGGGGGATTATTTTTGGGGGGGGGATTATTTGGAAACTTGTCGAGGGGGTGGGGGTTTATTTTTGGGGGGGGGGTTTAATTTTGGGGGGGGGGTTTAATAGAGGTAATACGGTAAGCATGATATTTTTTAGAACAAGCAAAATTGAACCGCACGCCGGTGTCTTGTAGTCACGCCAGCGTTGGCCTTCGCGATGCCCAAAGAATATCAAACTGAGCAGCAACAGCAGAAACACGAGTATCACACCCGGTATTGGTAGAACCTGTCATTTCAGAAAGCGTTTTCATACTTTGAAAAAGTTTCTTTTCGTTGATTTCCAAACAAAAACAATTCGAATGCTCACCATAATCCAGTCCGCAAAGTATTCACGATGCAGCTTTTGTTTCATGTACGGCACAAAGTGCCTCTCAGAGTTGGTGTAGTCGAGTTTCACGATTCGTTGCACCTTGCGATCGTAGCTGAACGCGTCGACGCCAACCTCCGATGACATCACCCCTCCATAGTGCACGTCCGCGTGACGACTCCGGGGGTCAATGTTCATCTGCAATTGAGTCACTGCTGATGAATTTACTGTTTTCAACCGGGTTTCATTGTTTTTTTTTGTTCAAATGCCGCGCTTTTCGAACATTCCTATTTTTTTCACACTTAAACAAAAAGCGAAAAACTGAACAGATCCGTTCAGTGGCCAGAGCACTGCAGCTTGCGTGCAGGACAACGGCAGATCTGTTCTTTATTGCAATGCACTCCATTAACATATTCATTTTCACGACTCGCACTATGTGTTTGTTTTTGGCCAAGCATACAATGCTTCATTGTTACCACTTTAAATCGACACCAATCAATATTGAAGTACGGCTCAAAGTGACGATTCAATGCGATCAGCTCTTTCTTTGCGCTGCAGTGCTCGCGGTTGCGCTGCAGTCCGTCGGCCAACATGAACACCGCTCGTGGGAAGCCGGACTTTGTTGCCACGGTCACAACCGTCCTGAAAAGGACAACTGTAAGTTGCGAATGCGGCTGAGTTCCAGTTTGCCATGTTGATTGAGTGCGGAGTTTTTGTTTAACTTTTAGTCTTTTTAGAGGACGATTGTGTGCCAGAATGCAAAGCAAAAATACTGTTTGTAAAACACGTTCGCCAACATGATTTTCTCAGTCGTAGTAACCTGCATAAACGAACTACAAAAATTTACATGTTTGACAAGAAGCCCCAAATAGGTAATTTGTTTTCGTTTTAGGAGTTTGCTTTGCGGGCTACTACTGACACCGCGAGTGCTGGACACTGTTTTGTTTGCTGTTTCGCCCGGTAAGTGCCAAGAACTGTGCATGCGTTGCGGGCGGTCACGGCCACACGAAACGTCAGCGCAGCACTGGTGTGCCAGTGCCGCCTTGTGTACAGCACCAACCCAGCCTTCACCACGGGCGATCCCAAGGCGCGTTTCTTCCTGACAGCCGGCTCCATGTTGCGGATGTAGGGCGATGCGAAGACGCCCCCGAACGCGTCGTGCACGGCGTCCATGAAGAGCTCGAGCCGCTGCTGCTCCGTCAGAATGTCGACCAGGTCAAAGTTGGTCAGCCAGAGTTCAGCAAGCTCACGAACGAATCCGCCGGCGCCGTGCGTCACTGCAACGCTGATGGATTTTGCATTTTACGTTGTCGAACTGTAGATCATGGACAATCAGCTGATTGGTTGCTTCTCATGGATTCGGCTGACCGGTTGACTTTGCCCAGTTGTTAAAGATAGTGGTGCACAAAAGCAGTGCATTGAATCCAGTCAATGAGTGTACCGCATGGTTACACAAGAGAGTCACTTGGTGTTTGTTTCAAAAATTGAAAAAGAGCTCCAACCGTTTTGAATTGTGATGACATAGTCTTTTTTCGCCAGCTTGTATGAATGCTCATCGCGCGCGATCACCTGCAATGAAACTCAATGTTGCAACGCTGGGCTGACTCAATGAATGACTCCTTAGCTGACAAAAATCTGCTCACTCATCAAAATTGAAAGACTCGACCGCGGTATTCCGCAGACAACTCTTCACTTTCAGTTTATGAGCACCAAGCTGCTGTTCGATTTCAATGGTCACCTGAATTGTGTATTGTTTGTTGTGCGAATCTGGAATGCCAAACAAGTACGCAATGCCACTGTGGCGTGTGTGCGTCAGGTGCAGCCACGATGGAAGTGACGGACTGTCAACAGCCGCTGTCAACCATGTCACATTGCCTGTGTGTGTATGGTTGCTTGGTTGCCAATTCAAATTCACCACAACGATTGGCTGCCTCGCCGCGCAACCAATCAACCTTGACTTAAACACTTAAACCTTGTTTGGTGGCACTACACTCAAACAAAAATAACTCAACAGAAAAATCAACACATCTCTGTAGCTACCTGCCTACCAACGGTCTGTTGATAGTTCTGCTGTTTTTTCTGTTTCAGTGTATACGGAACGGACTATTAATTTGTGATCACAGTTTTATTATTTATGCAACTCACTCTATTGGTAAGGGCTCTGTTATTCTGCGTCTTCAAGCGTCAGGTAAGTGAACAAAAGAAACAATTTCCAAACCAGAAAGCTCTAAAGGTACACAGTCAAACTAAAAAAACAGCAAAGTGACCAACGAACCGGCGCCGTCCGGAAAAAAATAGGCGGAATGCAGCATCATGCGGAACATGTTGCCGTAGGTGGCTGTGACCTTCTCCAAGGCCATCGATGTACGGAACATCGTCATCAGTAAGAGCGCAAGCCAGCGCGCACAATGTCTGCACCGTGCTGTGGCCACGAACATGCTTGCTTATTTCAGTCGCTGGTTCAGCTGCTGGCTAAGTAGTGACCGCGGAGCAATCAAGAATTGGCCATGATTGAAACTTCAACAAAGTTGTTCTTGTCATTTTACAGTGGCTCTCCGTCTACGATTTGTTCCATTATTCTTGTACAACATAAGCACTGAACAACATTGAATTGAAACAACAACAACAAGACAAGCACAAGCAAGAGCAAATATGCTTCTCTAAAATCCAATGCCAGTCTAGCAGACTCACAAACGACACACAAGGCGCCTGTGACTTTACACTTTACATTTTCGCCCCAGGATACAATCCAGGGAATATTGCTCCAGGGGAATTGTTCTGCGTACAGCGAACACGTGGGAAAAACAGGCTGGAATTTTCCTGGTTCTTTATGAAGTGGGGCGCGTCTGTTTCTGAAAGAATGTTAGCTTGTTGTGTGAACCGCTGTGTCAGAAACGCAAAAACTGCCAACCCACCATTTTGTTTTGCGCATACAAGCGCTAAACTGCGACTTCCCTTTCTGTCCAGTCTTTCTGGGATCACAGTCCACAACAACTCTATCCATCTCTTATAAAAACGAGCAGCATTTTTGATTTTCAATCGACCAGCGGAAACGATAAAAAAATTGTCAGCCATTCAATTCGCTATCTTCCATTTTGAACCATTGTGTGTTTTTCTATAGTTTTATGTTTCCCACTCTCAACAGAAAAATGAACCAATCACGTTTTCACAAGCACATTGAGTGACAGTTTTTCGACGCACAAAGTCATTTTTTTCGGGATTTTGGTTCTAAAGTTTATTTCATATGCTCTCGTATACTGTGACACAATAACCACAAAGGGCAATCGTTCACTTCACACAGCCGCGACAAACTTCTGGCAAAACACAAAAGAGGCACACGGGGCTATTGCAGAATCTGCAACTACAACAAGACATCGTTTGCTGGACTGCAAAATATCAGTGAGCACGACTTTAGTGCTGGTGCTGCTGCCGGCCTATAGCGTGAATTTCTTAGCAATCTTGGGCATGGCCGCAATGTCGTCGTCGGTCAGGTAATTCTTCACGAACAACTCAAACTCGTCCCGATTCAGTCGTCCGTTTCCAGAAACGTTTGCGTCGTCAAAAAGTTTTTCCACCAGTGGCTCGCTGCCAATTCCGCCGAGATGCATCAGCACCGATCGAAACTCGGCAAAACTGATCTCACCCGTGCGAGACTGAAATGGTTTTTTGAATTTTTGTTCTGCACAACAATTCGTTTGTCAATCATAATGCGCGGTTTAAATTTGCAAAAGCACAGAGTTGTCTTGGTAAAGTCGTGTTTGTTATGACAGCAGCAAACTTCAAACATAAAAACCAACAGGTCATTTTGAGTGGGGCGGTTAACTAAATTTTTTATAGATGTATTTTGCAAGTAAACCTCATTGAAGACGTCGAAGCATTGGTTGACGACCTCCACCCAGTTGGTTGCCATCTTTGTGATGTTCTGCATCGCATGGCAGAACTCGTCAAAGTCAATCTCCCCGTTACCATCGAGATCAATTTGCTGAATATTATTGAACACTTTGAAGGGTGATGTGATACAGGATCAATTGTTTATTGGGTGAGAGTGCACCAGTGTCCCAGGCGTTTTCGCGGTGGTCGAAAAACATTGCACGTGCAGTCTGACTGACGCTAAATTGGTGCGACACTTTTGCGCAGTAGCGGCACAACAACAACACCCAACTGATTAGTGATTGATTGGACAAAAAACATGAGAAGAACCTTGACAATTTTGTCGATGTCGCTGTCGAGCATCGCCAAGCCGAGTGCCTTTGACGCTTGCCTGATCTCAGCAACACTGATTGATCCACTGCCATCTAAAACGTCCAATTGGCTTGCAATGTCGCAACATTAAACTTGCAACAAAACAAGCGCCAACCTTCGTCAAACATGTTGAAGACAGTTTTCAACTTCTGTTTATCGTTGGCGACCATGCACAGCTCTGTCATCATTTCTATGTCCATTGTTCGGTACTTACAGTAAGGTATTGTTGATTTATTCAAACGTGCCCGGACTAAAATGACGTCATTCGCTTTAAAAATGCTCGTTTGTCAAAGTACAGCCACTAAAATGTCAGTTTGGTCTGATTCGACATTCACCATTTGTTCACGGAAAGAAATCGGCTAAGCGGAAAGTCTGGTTTGTTGTGAACGACAAACGCATGTTTTGCGGCACATGACGTCATTTCAGTGAGACACGTTTAAAAAATATGTCATACTATGTATGTACTGTATCTCTTGACCCGTTCAAATAGACATCATGTTAATGTATCCATAAAAACCATGAAACTATTTCTCAAGTTGGAACCACATGAAAGAAAGCATCTGCTACTGTATGTTAGAATTTTATTGCCCGTTATTTGAAAAAGCACAGAAGTAAAAAATATGGTGGTACAACAAGAAGCCGTGTTGCATGCATCCACGTATGTATTATTAGGTCACTCGATAATGAAATGACAGCAATAAATTGTAGTCAAATAAAAGCACTTCAACTCAACATGATCTCCACAAATTTCTTCTGGCAACTCTTTTTATGAGACCCTTAATAGTTGCGTTTATGGCAGCCATTCAAAGTTGATGGAAGGAAATACGCCTGAGTTATTTTTGCTTTCATAGCATTTAGCGTTGCAAAACGCATTCGAACACAACCGTGGATACACCGCCTATCAAAACAACCGTTCTGGTAATATTTCACAGAATTTATGCAGAGCCACAAAATATGAAAAATAAATGGATAATAAAATCAAGGAAACAGTTCTATCTCAGAAATTCCGAAAACATGTTTACATTTGAAACTTTTCATGGCGGTTTCAACCTTTTTTATGAATAATGTTCTTGTGCATGACGCGGCGGAAGGAACTTTCAAAAAAATAATAGAAGTACCATTGCGACCACGGGAGTGCAATAAATTGTATAAAAGGTGCACGCAAAAAATGAGCTGATCGATCGTGTGACCCGCCCAGACAACCATTGAAGCACACTTGTTTTTTCAGCATTTCACCACACGCATTGAATTTTCAAAAAAATCCATGCACATTGTACGTCTCATTCTCATTCAATAACGTCCAATAAATTTTGACTATACGGTACTCGCAGTTTCAGTTTAACCGCACAACAAATATCTTAATATGGAAAATTAAAAGAAGGAAAATAAGAAGGAAGAACGTTTGTAATTTTTAGTGTTGCCGATGTTTAGCTGTTGTGGTGTTGGTCGGGGCCAGAAATTGCGTGATCAAATCGGTTGCACGAATGAACTCTTGGAAATCAATTTCACCATTGTTGTCGATGTCGATTTCCTAGAAAAATGCCGAATCAATATGATTTTAAAAACAAATGTGTGCCAAATCAGGAAACTGTCTAGCGTGTGCGGTCGGAAAGAAAAAAAGATAAAAAACAATAGAAAAGCCTGAAAAGATCACTTTTTAAATAAAGAATTATAGCGTGAAACACGAACACTGATGATTTTCTGAATGTCGCTCTCTGTAACGGGCACCTTCATCCTTGCCGTGACGCTACGCAGTTCCCACGCGCTGATTCGACCGCTGCCATCTGAACTCGTCATAAAAAACGCATGCAATTTTCAAACGATGAAAACTTTGTAATTTAATAAATCGTTCTGAAAAACTCACCAATATCGTAGACGTTGAAGAGCTCACGAAGCTTCACCAGATCCGACGACAGATGCAGCCACGACTGCATGTTGTGCAAGGACATGAAGCGTTCTGGTGAGTTGGCGTTGCGTTCACGGACAAGGGAACCCCTGACACTTGTTTTTGCATCAAAATGCAGTATAAATAAGACGCTAGACGGGATCACGGAAGTTTTTCTTTATGGTATCACACGGCAGTTTCAGTCTGACCATCTCAGAAGAGACACATTCGTCAAAGTACAACTTTTTGGCTTCCGCTTTCACCAATAGCTCCGCCACATATTATATTAGGTTGACTGAGCGAAGTCAATCAAGATCGACTGAATGTACAGTCGAATGCAGTACCGGGTGGTGCCCATATACATTTTACCACACGACCTGGGGAAACATACCACCCTTTTCATCTGGTTTGTATTTAGGACCAACAGAGTTCCAGACATTCAATCAAAATAAAAAAAAGGTTAGCCCGGGTGCGGAACGGAAGTTGCCTATACACCTTGCTTTGAAAACCTTTTTACTTTGAAAGGAACATATTGTCCACTCTGGGTGACACGGTCTTTATGAGCAACACTCCCTGATAATTCATAAACACCACAAAAATAACGGATGCACAAGCTGGAATCGGTTGGCCCGCGCAGTTGTTTTTTGTTTTTTTTTGACTGTATCGTGTAACAAGCAGTATGGCCGTCATAACCGCACAAAACTAAGAAACAAGTGCAACAGAGACAGGTTCACAACAGCAACAATGTGTGCGCGTGGCAAGTGCGATGTTGAATCTCCATTCACGGCGGCAGCACCGCCCGTAAAGTTCTTTTGTGCAAAATCGACCGAATTGAAATCGAGCGCAGCGAATGCTGTGAAGTTGCTCAGATGAGGCGTAGCACCGAATGGCGCCAACGTGTTGCACCACGCAGACTGGCAGCAGCACACTTGACCGTGCACGTTTTTTGTTTTCGTCAGCAAATACGCAGTTCGCGCGTTGGAGATCGTGTCGCTGACCTGGGCGCAGAAAAACACGGGCTTACAATGTAATGCATGTGTTGATTGTGGATGTGAGCATAGGAGGATGTATACATACCGTATTACCCCCAATAAACCCCCATGGGGGATTAATACGTCAGCGACTTTTAGGGGTGGGGGTTTATTGGTGGGGGGGGGGATTATTGGTGTGAAGGGGTTTATTTACAAAAAATTCTAGGGGTGGGGGTTTGTTGAAAAATGGCAAAAATACCTTGCATGGCAGGCAAGAAAGTCGCAGAAACTTCTACTTTTCACAGAGATTTCCTTTTGTAACAGCCTTTTGTAATGAAATTACCATTAACTCATCCCTTTGGGGCCTTTGGTAGCACAATTTCACCAATGTCACTGCATTCAGCCACTGAATTCGCTGGGTATGTGTTTCAAACAGGTTTCCAATTAACCCCCATGGGGGATTATTTGTGGGGGGGATTATTAGGAAACTGGTCGGGGGTGGGGGTTTATTGGGGGGGATTAATGGTTTAATGGGGGTAATACGGTATGTGCTAACTGGCTGGCTGGCAATTCACACTGAGAAGAAATGGTGGACAAATGTTCAACGAATTGTTGAGCTGCAACATTGTAGTTGTGTGCAGCACTTTAACAATGTGTGAAACTCAGACACAGAGTGCATTCAGCGCGAATCATGGAATCAGTGGCGCCCAGCGAACCTGGTCAACGACAGCTTTCAGCAGTGCTGTCCGTGCGACCTTGTCCAACTGTGCCACCTGGACGCAAGTGGCGTCCACTGGGAGTCGTCTGGCGACGCACTGCAACACACTGGCGCACGTGGCAGTGACCAACTCGACACTGTTGCCCGTCGAGTGCGTGTTTTCTATCAGCAGTATTCGCTGTATGACGCACGCGTCGCTGATGTTGCAACGACCACGGATATTGCTCGCGAACGCAGTGGACTCGTAATCGGCCGTGCTGGTGACACTGCGCACGCTCGTGCCGTTGTGGCACTCCAACGCACTGATGGCACGCACAACGTTGGCACACACAACCACCAGCACATGCACTCTGCTGAGTTTCAACGACATTCGCAACAGACTGAATATCGATGCTACTTGCCGATACACGCGCGTCGCAGGCAACATGGACACAGACATTGTCTGCGGTTGTCAGCGTGCACGTGTGCGCGTCACGCCGCCTCCTGGTCTTGTACACAGGCGTGTCGACGTGAGAGCATTACATGCAGAGGTCAGATGATGATTTTGGTTTTACAAACTTCCCCACCAAACAATCTATCGTATGTAGTGTCGTCCGATTCCTACATAAATTACACAACTCATATTTCAGTGAAAGAAATAGCAGACAGACAGGGTGGCTAACTAACTGAAGTGAACCTAAGGGTAGCGTTTAAAATTACGGGCGACGCAATAATTTCACCTGAACACGCAATGCTACGTTACAATTACCCGAGAAAGCTCAGTCTATTGGGACATGGCAAAGAAGGAATGACGTCCTTGAGGTTACAATGATTTTAGAAGTATTATCGTACCTGCAAAAACTATTTTTTTCAAAACCAAACGTCAGAAATGTTCCGTACTAGAAGCTCCACGCATTCAAAAGATTGTTCCCATCACATCAAGGAAATTGCAAAAGCCGGTGGTCCAGCACACACATGCGCGTGCGTCTGCCTTGAGAAGAACAAAAAAACTAATTTCTTGTTACTCAGCGTTTCATTAAAAACGGCTTTTAAGAAAGTATTTTAAAGTACTCTGTCTGATTAAAAATAGAAAAACGTGGGTAACTTGTAGCCTTTGTATGTACAGTGTGGCCGAATACATAAGGCAGTCCTTGTGGTATTTGCCATCAAGGCGGGATCAATCGCAGACTAGAAGTTGTTCTTTTCAGGAATGCCAAGATCATTCCCAATCGTGTGCGCAAGGGAGAAAGAATGAATAGTATACCACAAAGAATCAATAAAGTTGAAAACACACGTCAAATTTGACACACAACTGATTTTTTGAACGTCTTTTTTCTTTTATTCAAATTTCGCGCGTTCCTTGCACCCTGAAAAAGCTGCCACGTTTAATCGGCCATTCCGTACATACTGGATAGATACAGCTGTGATTTCTTTTTTTTAAATGACACAGAAGATAAAAAACATAGGCTGCAATGGAATGACGTTGAATTTGGCAGCATTGAAATAACATAGAAATAACGATGGAGTGCAAGTGACTTTTGCTCTTGCTGAAAACGTTTATGTTTCGGTTGGGTTGACAGGGCGACTGAGCGATTTTCAGGTCAATATTTGTAGTTTTGTTCATTAACGAATGTTTTGAGCCAAGCGAATCATCACTTGAAAAACCGGCAGATGAAACAATGTTTGCATTTGTAGCGCTCGAAATTGAAACTGTGTGTGTACGCTTTGAAAGCACTCGTCAATGTCAACTTCTATGTCGAATTTTGAATTCGATAAGGGTGTGTTTACTGAAACAAAATCAATATGACACAAATACACGTAATATCTGTGTTTCAAGTTGCACAGCTTTTGAAAAAGCAAATCGTTCATCGAAAAGAGCGTTTGCGCCAAGACGAATCTCGAAGGAAGCAAAGCTTGTGATGGCGTCCGAAGGAGCGGGAGAATAAGAGACAAGATCGTGGACTGATTCGATTGTTAGCTCAAGCACGCTAGTTAGTTAGCCTCAGAAACGTCGTGCAGTGACACGTTCTCTTTTTTGTTGCGTGTGGGCATTGCAAAAGTAAAATTTGATTGATACGTCATATGCACTTCAATGGATACTTGTTTCAGTATTTGTTTCATGCAGCATGTACAGTGCATGTTCGTGTTCACATGCCGTTGTTTTCAATTCTCTTTGTGCTTCGTAGTTTTTTGTCATAAAACGAAACAACAACGAGTTTTGCTGCTGAGATTGCAATTTTATTTTTTCTGCTCTGCCCGATTATACCGTAACACAGAGAACCACGTACACAGATGTATGGTGATGTTTCAAGATTGGATCCGAGAGCTGCTGCGCGTAAACAAACATGATGCCGTTTTCCGAAATGACTCTTCTCACAATTGATGTTTCAAACATGATGGTAACAATAACTGGATAAAAATACATGGGCAGCTGGGTCTATGATTTTTTCTGTGTTATCAGGCCTTATTTTGTCTCGTCTACGACCAGCACAGAATTGGGTCTTATTTAAACTGGGCATTATTCTGTGACAAGCCGAATTCGAAACATTTCAGACCGTTTTCAACAAAAGAGATCTGAAGAGCACCGAACTTCCCATGTAACATTATCATTCTGCCAGATGTTTCAAAAGGCATGTGTGCGTATCCCGCCGTTCGAAGGACGAAAAATGTGTGACGACACAAATAAGAAGAAATAATAGAGCGTAATGACACAAAACAAGAACACAATAATCATCATAATAGTATAATGATAATAGCCAAAATAATGATGTAAGAAAAAAACCGACACATATGACCAAAAAGATGAATCACAAAAAAACGGCGACAAAAAAACGCGACAAAAGGCACTTGTGAAAAACAAAAACTGAAAATTAGAAATCTTGCGCTTTGATCTTCAAGCGAAATAAATTCGTTGTCTTTTGATACATCTAAATGTGGTGAAATTGCACTATTTAGCATTGGCACAATGAAGGTTGGGATCTAGCGATGTAGTGACAATCACACACTGCTAAAAACTGCTGAAATATATAGCGAAGTGCCGCATTCGAAGAATACGGGTTTATACGATGGTCATTATGGCAGTGTTTATTGGTAGTGCGGTAGTTTAATAATAAATTAAAAATAATCATTTTGCGCTATATATCGCGTGTGTAAAATCGTCATCCAAACGCCAAGAGACTGTTTTGAGAGACAAAAAAACTGTTGTGGCATATCAGCAATTGTTCTGGCATAGTCTGTCCGCAGTCCACGCGCGAAAAAAATGTGGACACAAAAATTGAACGCTGCGAAGAAAAAAAACGTTTGTTGCAGTAAAAGATTGCGAAATGTTGTTGTTGTTGTTTGGCGATCGGTTGGTTTTGCTTCTGACGGTGCGTTTAGAAGCATTTGCGATGGACGATCGATGGGCCGGATTCGTCATATTCCTGCTTGCTGATCCACATCTGCTGGAAGGTGGACAGCGAAGCCAGGATGGAGCCACCGATCCAGACCGAGTATTTACGCTCGGGCGGGGCGATGATCTTGATCTTCATCGTGCTGAAAACATACGAGCTCATGAGCTTCTGTTCTGGTTCACAGATTGTTTTGCGTTTGTTGTGCTTACAGTGCTTTGATGGGCAAGAGAGATGAAAACTGACTTTCATCGCGACATACCTCGGGGCGAGGGCAGTGATTTCCTTCTGCATACGATCAGCAATACCGGGGTACATTGTGCTGCCGCCGGACAGAACAGTGTTCGCGTACAGGTCCTTACGGATGTCGATGTCGCACTTCATGATCGAGTTGTACGTGGTCTCGTGGATACCGCACGATTCCATGCCTGGTTAGCAAAATCAATTCAATAGTTGTGCCGCTGCGTCGAAACATTCAAAAAGTAAATAAAGTCGATGATCGCTAATGTTTGGCACTGACCCAAGAACGACGGCTGGAAGAGAGCCTCGGGGCATCGGAAGCGTTCGTTGCCGATCGTGATCACCTGGCCGTCCGGCAGCTCGTACGATTTCTCGAGCGAGCTGCTGCTGGCGGCCGTCGCCATCTCCTGTTCGAAGTCCAACGCCACATAGCACAGCTTCTCCTTGATGTCACGCACGATCTCACGCTCCGCTGGAAATTCATGTCATGTCAAATGTCGATGTTTCGTTGCGCGTGTACACAAACGATCGTTTGATTAAATCAGATCAGCGTGACATGGGACACGGAGCTCGCTAGCGAGTGTGTGACCTACCGGTGGTGGTGAACGAGTAGCCACGCTCAGTGAGGATCTTCATCAAGTAGTCGGTGAGGTCGCGGCCGGCCAAGTCGAGACGGAGGATGGCGTGCGGGAGTGCGTAGCCCTCGTAGATGGGCACCGTGTGCGTGACGCCATCGCCGCTGTCCAGCACGACGCCGGTCGTACGACCAGACGCGTACAGCGACAGCACTGCCTGGATGGCGACGTACATCGCCGGCGAGTTGAACGTCTCGAACATGATCTGAAACGGTGCCATACATTGACATTTGCTTTTGCAACTGTCAGCTGGCTGGGCTAGCGAAGTGTTCGGCTCGATTCTTAAGCTCATTGAAATAAAACAGAAACACCCATTATTTAAATTTTTCTACTGGCTCAGCAAATTCCAAGTGGTTACACAGTTGACATGTATACCTGCGTCATCTTTTCACGGTTAGCTTTCGGGTTCAACGGGGCCTCGGTCAGAAGAACGGGATGCTCCTCAGGAGCGACACGCAGCTCATTGTAGAAGGTGTGATGCCAGATCTTCTCCATGTCGTCCCAGTTGGTGACGATGCCGTGCTCAATCGGGTATTTCAGCGTCAGGATACCACGCTTGCTCTGTGCCTCATCACCGACGTAGCTGTCCTTTTGACCCATACCAACCATGACGCCCTGAGACGTGAACAATCATTAGGTGTCATTCAAATACGTCTTGTGACTGAAGCAATAAGAAAATTGTACACCTAAGAATTACCAAAAAATGAAATAAACTGTGTGCGCACCTGATGGCGGGGGCGACCAACGATTGAGGGGAAGACAGCACGCGGCGCATCGTCACCGGCGAAACCGGCTTTGCACATGCCGGAGCCATTGTCCACCACCAATGCAGCAACTTCTTCGTCGCACATGTTGACTGTTTTTTGTTACTAGCAACGGAGATACTAAGCCTGAAATGGTGAACAGGCAGTTGGTTGCAGTGGTACTAACCTCATTTAAAAGTATGAACATTCTATACAGTGACTCCACGCTTTTCTTCAGTGCTAAGTAAAAATAACGTTTTTCATTATTTGGAAAAAGTGATATTAAAAGTTACGGAAATAATACAAAAAGAGTTTACAGGTAAAAAGGTAAAAGTGTTCACAATAGAATTTGACTGGACTAAAACGAGAGTTTAGCCGACTCACCAAGTGAATGAAGAGTATGATGTTTAGACTCAAAGTCTGGGCAGGGCGCACTGAGCACAACGAAACGGCAGAATGAAACTGAATCTCGGACTGAAGACTGAGAATGCGGCGGGCGCGAGCGGCAACACCGAAACAACGAAGCGGCTAACGAGCAGTCACTGGTTGGCCACTGGTGAGCGTTATTATGTGCGCATATTACACAGAGCTGATGCCTTGTTGCTGGATAAAACTAGCTTGCGTATTCTGCGTATCGCTGCACAGCAGCGTTTCCAAACACGCAGTGGATGTGTGAGACGTGTGCGATGCTCGTGTTTCTCAGAAGTCGACTCTGGCCATCTGCTTCGTGCACGCGCGTTGCACACAGCCGTGTACCACAGTAGCCAGCCACAGCTGTATCTCAACGGTGTTAGCTGCCGCGAAAACGCTGCTTGCATTCGTTGCCATTCTTCACACAATATTCCAGTGTTGTTGTAAAATGCGCTGTTGCCGTTGTCTCGTTCACTGGCGAATGCTTGCGTAGTGCGTACACCTTTTGCCGCAGATTTTCAACGCGTCTCTGCTGTTGTGTGGCAGCGCGTCAATTCCACGGAGCAAGATTATAATATTCCGGGACAATCGCTGACTGCTTCGGCGGTGCTATCGGCGTCTGTGGCTGCCTTCTGAAAGAGACACACACACAATAGTATTACACTGTCACTGACGAATATCATCTGCATTGTGTGTATGTTGTTGTCGCTTTGTGTTGCAGCAGCGTTTCGAATTTCTTCGCCTCTTGTTGTGTGTAGCGGACGGCGTACAATTTGTGCGTAAAGTACATGCCCAGAGCAGAGAACTGGATTTTCGGCCGAATCGAGAGTTATTTTAAGGTAGATAGAAAGTTGAACGAACGGTGGAGCATTGCAAAAGAAATGGCCATCATTTGTGTTGTTTGGGTAGTTTGTGCTGAAGCTGAGGTGTAATGTCCAGAAGCTTCCTCGTCATTTTCAGCGTTCAGCGTACGGGACGGTGTACGTTTAGCAACGTTTTTCTGTTCTTGTAGGCATTTTCTGCTCAAAAGGCGACTGCATCTGTTGGTGTTACTTGGTGGGGGCGCACCAAAACATGTATGCAAGATGTTGTTGTGATGTTAGATCATAGTATTTCATCAACGCATTTCCAGAGGGTTTATGCGTTTCATTCTCACGAAGCAGTCTTCACGACGTTGCAACCAAGTGATTTTATGTTGAACTTGTAATCCGAATAATATCAATAACGGTGGCATGCTTTTAAATGCGCACTTGATGGGATGCGTTGTTGACTTTATAGTAACCCGGCGAGTCATAACACCCAGATCGTTTCTGAGAATTTGAGACTGTTGTTGTTGTTTGTTGTTTCAATCAGACTGACACACGTCTGGATGTGCAAACAATACCGTAAACCGATTCCAAGAACGTCTGTGGCGCAAAAACTTTCCACTTATGATTGGAATAAACCAAATAATTAGGAAAATAACAGGTTGCACTGAAAGCAGCGATTGGATGGCGCTGTAACATGTTGATGATTGTTGTTATCGCCACACACACTCTGAAGCGTTTTTTTGAATGTTTACATTGATCGTTGTCCTTTGTTGTCCGGTGGCATCGAGTGATCTATTTCCTGGTCCAATTTTGAAACTTTTTTTGTGTTTTGCTTTGTCATTCGTGTGCAGGTGAATGAACTGGTCTGAGATTTTGTACAAAAAATCTAAGTTAAGTCTTCGTAAACAACTGTCTAAAATTGCGTTAGAAATGGTTCAAATACAACTTGAGCAATAACGCGTCAAACACCTACCCACTACTTCTGAAACACTCTGTAGAACGACGTGCGTTCTGTGTGCACGCAAAAAAACTAATTGCAAAAATCCGCGACAAGGTCAGTTTATGTTCTCTAACATGTGTTCAAGTACGAATACCCAAACAATAAAAGTTCTTGAATAAAGTAAAGACTTTGTCTTGTTTGGGGTTTGGAGTTGCGTGGCCGCAGACCTCCACAGGACGGATAGGCGGATACGTAAAGTCGCCTGACTCAAAGGCGTTTGGGCGACGAAAGACTACGGCCGGTTACGTGCTGCTGGTACTCCGGTGCCAGTGTAGATTACACGTTCCGCCTCAAGTCTGACAAACAAAGAATATTTATTTATTGATTTATTTCTTTCAAAACTGTAACTCAATAATCCACAATCCCGTAATGTTGGACATCGGCACGTCGACCGTACGGGAGGCCGTTCAGAGTCGACCAACAGATGGTACGGGACAACTTTGGGAACCCACACCGAGCGTCGGTGGAACGACAACGGACCGTTCAACTCGGGAGTGGCGCCCCAAAAACGATCCACAATACAGTGGCGGCCAAAAGTGTTGGAACGCTGCGCGCGTGTGTGCGTGTATGCGATGTATTGCGCGTGTGTTGCATCAGCCGTACAAACGCTATAAAAGAATCCCATGCTAATTTTTTTTGTTTTTAGACCACTGAGTGTATTTAGTACACTATTCGCAGGGTTTTTTTCACTGAAGCACACATTTATTTGACAAATACCGAACATTACAACACGCCTCCATTGCATATGACCGGTAGTAAAACTGATTCAAAATCATTGGCAACACAACTGTTTGAATTATCTAACAGACGTGTATTGCGTTCATGTTTCGGGTTCCAGTCGGGTTGTATTGTTTATTCCTCTATGTTTTCTTGCCAAATAATTTTGAAACAGTTTTACTGCCAAATGGAGGTGTGTTGTAATGTTCGGTATTTGTCCAATAAATGTATGCTTCAGCAAAAAAAACCTGCGGATAGTTATTATTAGTGTATAAGATACACTCAGTAATCACAAAAACAAAAAAAAATTAGCATGGGATTCTTATAATAGCGTTTGTGAGCCTGATGATACACACGCGCTACAGACGCGCACACACGCGCGCAGCGTTCCAACACTTTTGGCCGCCACTGTAGTAAGCAATAACACGAGAATTGATGTGACGTGCCGCACGCATTTAATACATTCTTCAGAATGGACAATCAAGCGATGTGCAAGCACAGGTCAAAACCAAAGTGGGATATATACAATGTAACTGCAAAATAATAAAGCAGCGAAAGAAACCGACATGAAATAAATCCGGAAACTGTGCCTTCGAGAGTCCACAATTTTATTCACCCGAAATAAAAAGAACAAAACAAAAATCAACGGTCACCGAATCATATAATTTACGTTGGGCAGCCATTTCAAAGCGATCACTCAGTTTCCACGCACTTACACAAACGCACTACTGGATAGGGTGTTTCAGAAGTAGTGGGTAGGTGTTTGACGCGTTATTGCTCGAGTTGTATTTGAACCATTTCTAACGAAATTTTAGACAGTTGTTTAGGAAGACTTAACTTAGATTTGCGCAAAATTTCAGACCAATTCACTCACCTGCACACGAATGACAAAGCAAACACAAATTTCAAAAATGGACCAGGAAATACCAGATCACACGATACCACCGGACAACAAAGGACGACACTCAATGCACTCATTCAAACGGACACTTCAAAATGTGTGTGGCGATAATAGCAAACATTAACAACAACGACAACAGTCAAATTTCTCAAAATGTCCACCATGAGCCTCAATGCATCGCTTGCACCTATCCGTCACGGCCAAAACCGCCTTCTCGCGCGTGTACGCAGGTCTGGCACGTTCCAAAAGCCGATAAATATGAAAAAACAAACCAATCTGATTTACAAAACATTTCGTATTCATGCATGCAACGATTCGGCTGTATACAAGCTATGCTTGGCGCCGGTGCCAAACAAGCTGCTGAGTGTTGCGTGCTGAATTCAATGTTTTTGTGTTTTACTCTGACATTCGTGTGCAGGTGAGTGAATTTCTCTGAAAATTTTCACACATTTAAGTTTAGTTTTCCCGAACAACTGTTTAAAATTTTATTGAATATGGTTCAACACATCTCGAGAAATAACGCGTCAAACACCTACCCACTACTGCTGAAACACCCAGTAGATTGCGCTGTTCGTACAACCAATGCAAACTGTGAATTACAAACGAAACAAATTTTCAATAGTGCAATGGTACTATTTTTGAAATAAAGAGAGAAGTCTAGGAAACAAAAAAGGATAAATCAGCGGTAACGTACAAAAACAACGAAATCAGGCACACAAAACACATTTCATCGGCTTTGAAGCTGTTTGTAATTGACACAACATTTCCACGTGTAATCTCCAAAAGAACAGTTTTCTCAACGTTGTCCCAAAGACCAATTGAATTAATCAAGTCCAAAAATCTGCAATAAAACTCAAAAAAAGAAAATTATTGCGTTGAATGACTGAGATTGATTGGCTGTTGCACCGTGATTTGTAAAACACGCAACTAACCAGCGAACAATGCAGACTGCTCGACCTAACGACCATCGTCGTTGAGACAAACACGGGAACACTGTGAAAAAGAGAAAAGAGCACAACGAAATATGAAAGCAAACAGAAGTACAATGTGCATACCAATGTTTAACATTAGAAACAAACAAATCTTTTTTGAACATGGAATTTCAGTAAAAAGGTCATTGAGTCATAAGAAACTGAATTTCTGAAAGAATCAGTAAAAAAACACGCAACATTTTATCAATCACATTCACAACAAATGAACAACTTCACTCTAAAACTCTGGAATAACAATCAATGGCCATATTACCTGTAATCAAAGCTTGAGTAAACGTATGCTACGACATCAATATGATGGAATAACTTTCGTTCAAGAAATTCACAAAATTTCTACAAAATAGACAACATTACAAAATTGTTAAAAACTTTTTTGGACAGCAATTTAGAACAATCGTAATTTGACTTGATCAAGAAATTTGGTTTTCCAGTTGCGCTAACAAATCACATTGAAGCGAACAATGCAATGCAAATAATCTGTGAAGAGTGTACAATAGAACAAAAGCGCACGCCCATCCAAAAGCAGTTCACACACAATCGAATTGTGTCAACCGGTTGACACACAAAAGTAGCCAACGTTGAGTGCGGACCGAGCTTTTATCAGAACAATCAAGGAGATGCGACTGCAGCGAGGTCCTGGCCCCTCTGCGTGGCAATGTCCAGCAAATTGCCAACAAACATGCCGAACTCGGCTGGCTCCAGTTTCTCGGCCTCCTTCACCCACGGATGCTCGAGCAGCAGATCGTAGCGCGGACGTTTGTGGTAGTCCTTCTCCAAGCTGAAGAATGTGAATAAAGCTCAAGTTCAATCGGCATAAACTATTCGACAACAAAAAACATGCACCAATTAGCTTTAAAGAAAACCAAATCTGAGAAAAACGAAAAGTATTTTCGAAGACCAACCATAATTGTACAAATTCCTGAAACAACGGACTGAAGCGGTCATTTTCGGGCAGTTTTGGCGACGGCGACTGCACGACCTCTCTCAGCTGCTGGAACGGTGTCTTCCAACAACTGTATGGGTGATCACCGGTCGCAATTTCAACCTGCGCCACCAATTCAGCAAACGATTGATTCAATTCATTTTGTTCTTCATTTGAGTGTGGCAAAAAAACAATTGAAAAACTCACCAAACTGATTCCTAGACTCCATACGTCCGCGCGCACGTCGTAGTTGTCGCGGTGTTCGCCCTCGATTCGTTCCGGCTGAAAATTGAAATCTCGATATCGCGCAATAAACTGTCAAAAACAAGCAAACATGGTTTAATTGAAGACATGAATTAGTTTTTCGAGATTTAACGAACCGCCATGTACGGCTTTGCGCCCGCGTTTATCGTTTTCGCAACCGAATTCGTCAGATGACCTGAGATGCCGAAGTCGCAGAGCTTCACTTCACCGTTCCGCGACGCAAGAATGTTCGACGGTTTCACGTCACGATGCATCAGTTTCATCTCGCGCTTCATGAAGTCAAGACCACGTAATGTCTAGCAAGAAGGTGAACAACACGTTGATTTCAACTGTGGTAAAGTTTATTTGTTGTGGCATGGAAGGAGCAGGCTTGCACACAATTGGAAACCTTGGTTTTCGGTACCGTTAAAGCTACTGCTGGCTGATCCGACTTCCGGGACCGCGAGCAAAACAAAACGAGTGTACCCGATAAGCCATTTATGTTCAGTAAATTGGGCTGAGTTTCATTGAGTGCTGCAGGTGCAGATGAAGATCGAGCAAGCAAACTGCGACGCAAAGAGTGGCCGTGGCACGTACACAGAGCGCAATCCTCTGCATGCCCGTCTCGGGCAGCGGCAGCTCGTAGTCGATGCCGATGCGATAGAGCTTGTGCAGACTGGAGTCCATGTGCTCCATGCAGATCCACACGTCGCCCTCACGGAACAACGCACCGAAGCACTGCACCAGATAGGCACACTGCATCGAGAGCATGTTCGCCTGCAGCTCCACCAGCATCCGGCGTTGCTCTTCGTCGTTGATGGTCACGTGAATGCGCTGTGCACGCGAGGGTACACCGGGTTGCATTTCATGACACAAAATGGTCTACTGTTATTGCCCACAAGCCCAACAACAATACAAGACAATCAGAACGTCTAAAAACACAAAAAAAAAAAACACAAAACAATATAAACCTATATTACCTAAAATTAGCGAAATTTTAAAAAATTACAAGCTGGTGAGTCAGAGAGTGCATCAAGACCAAACAGCGAGTTTTTCAACACAACACCGATGTCGATTCATTGATGTCGTACCTTCACTGCAAAATTCACGCCAGATTCAACGTGCTTTACAAGCTCCACAATGCCGTACGCCCCACGTCCCAATTCGCGCACGGTGTGAATGGAGCCAACATCGACGTGCACCTCGTGATCCAAGCGCCCGCCAAAGTCTGTGTTTATGGAGTCGCTCAACTGCAACGGCGGCGTCGCCGCAGCCGGCGGTCGATCCGGCTGCGAGATCTTCGAGATCTTCGGCCCGTTTCGCTCTGAATAAAGTAATAAACACACGTAATGATCTGTGTCGCAATTGAAAATGGGAACATGTGACTTTGGGGGCCGATCAAAATTTTGAAATAAAGTAGATAAATAGCAGACACGCTAAAAAATAAGAACAGCTGAATTTTGCTTACCGAAAACTCAAGCAAATGCTTCCCCCAGCCCCTCCCCCTAGAACAACTATGATCCAAACAAACTTCTGAGCCAGCTATTTATCTGAAAATTTTTATCTTCGAAGAAGACACAGAATAAACCAATTTTGGACCAAAATTGATCATTTTTGCTCGAATCGAAAATCTTCACACTAAATTATAGCTGATTTTAAAGTTGTGTGTTTAAAAGCTTGTGTTTCATTTATTGATTTTCTACGTTTTAGCTGGCAATCTGTCCAATTATAATTATGCAACATTTTGATCATCCAATCCCACCACCCACAAATTTTGCAGCCACACATTTGAAAAATTTTCTCCAGCCATCTAAATCGTCCGGCCCACACCCACCCACCCCAACTTTGGGACCACTATGCCGCAAGCTATCCGTATTCTACATTAAATGTCAAAATGTCTCATTCGTAAAACTACAAAGCTAAACCGGAGCTGGAACCGATCCCTGATCCCAATATTTCATTCCTTCACCAAAAACAGTCAAAGTTGACAATGTCGGCACTTCGCTTCGTTAAAAAGGCTTCGTTTAGAATCAGGTTTAGGAACCTACAACGACTTCATTAAGATTAGGATTATGCTTAAGATTAAGAACCTACACAACGACTTTGTTGAAACCATAGTTGTTCTAGGGGGGGCCTGGGGGGGCCGGCCCCCCCCAAAAAATTTTCGAATCTATCTCTATCAGACAGGTTTTTTCGGCTCAGCTATTATCTATCTAAAAAAATTTTCTCAGCCAGCTATCTATCTGAAAATTTTTGTCTTCGAAGACATAAAATGAGTCAATTTTTGACCAAAATTGACCATTTTTGCTCGTAATTATTGAAAATTTCGCTAATTTTAGGTAAAATACGCGTGTATACTTGATTTTTAGTGTATTTTTAGCATTATTTTGCTGTTTTTATAGCTTTTTAGCATTTTAGCTATCTATCTATCAAATTTCAAAATTTTGACCGGCCCCCCCCAAAGTCACATGCCCCCCCCCGCGGCCCCCCCAAAATTTTCCAGCTATCTATCTATCTAGAAAATTTGCTCCAGCTATCTATATCGGCCCCCCCGTAATGCATCATTATTAAAACAGGTGCATGTGCAGTGGCGGTGGCCCCTGCCCTTTAACACAGGAAAGAAAAAAATGCAAAAACTAAATTGATCATTTTCACCTTATCAAAAAGGCTTGGCTTAGGATTAGGATTAGGTTTAGGATTAGGAACCTACAACGACTCATTGCAAGCAACCTCTGATCAGAAATCAAAAAAATCACTTTTAAGTATGTATACAAATCGGCCCCCCCCAAGCCCTCGGCTCTGGAACAACTATGGTTGAAACCGAGCTAAAACAAACAAAACTTTGAACCTAGTTTTTGGGAAGGAAAGGATTAAGTCCAGAAACCTACCTACAACTTATTGCAAACAAAATTTGCTGAAAAATAAAAATCACTTTCAAGATGTATAAAGAAACAAAATTCGCTTATTCGCTATGTCGAACAAAACTTACTTTTGTTCACCATCATGCTTTTGTAGACTGCGCTGCGCCCGGGCCCGGGGGTGTCGGGTCGGTCAGTGTTCAAATCAAGGTTCTGGTTGTATGGTACGGGGACTGGATTTGCCACAATATCTGGATCTAGATAGATTATAAAATATAGACCTGAAAGTTGAAATTGTCAAAAAAATTCTGCCAAAAACAAACAACAAAGTCCATTCCACTCCAACCACACAAAAAACTCCAGGCAAAAAAATATATAAAGTCACTTTCTGTGTCGCATTTCCAGATCCAGAAGAATATACAATTTCAATTTCAAGGTTGGTTTTCTTTATTTTTGTGACATTCGAACATTCCGCAATTTCAACGGGAAAAATTCGGTTTTAATTTTTTTAATTAATTGATTAAAAAATAAAAATTAATTAAAAAAACTCCGTACGGCTTCATATTTAAAAGTACATGTACGGTGGAGGTGGTCCTCTTCCTCTTTAACACAGGAAAGAAAAAAATGCGAAAACCAATTTGATCCTTTTTCACCTTATAAAAAAGGCTTGGCTTAGGATTAGGATTAGATTTAGGATTAGGAACCTACAACGACTTTATTGCAAGCATCATCTGATCGAAAATCAAAAATCATTTTTTCAAAATTTTTAAATATGAATACCAATCAAAAAACTCCGATTAAAATTTTTTCAAAGTTTAAAAAATTTCGATTAGGGTTGGTTGGTTGCACGCAACGCTTGAGTTGGTTAACTGGAGCGGAATATCATAAAACGTGCCAACCGTTGTTGCGTTGCGTAACGTGGCGTTGTTTAAAAACCTAAAATCGTCATTTTTATGTTTTTAATATTTTTTTTTATTTTGAAAATCTTTGTGCCAAATCAATCCGGGAGTCCGAAGAACCACATTTGATATGCAAGCGCCTGCCGAATGACTCCGCAGTTTTTTTCGTCAAATTTTTTTGCGTCAATTGGCGCAAACGAGTAAAAAATTTTGCGTCAGCCAAAGTATATTTGCGTCAATATGACACCAGTCCAAATCGAACGAATAGCGTTAACGAAACAGCATTTCGCTAATATTAATCAATAAAAGCAACCTTTTAAACATCTGT